>JAQIXW010004588.1:0-11371 GCA_034700685.1 Willowsia buskii
ATATATTACCTCACGAGACATATTCAATTCAGCACTCAGCAGTCAAAACATATATATAATAAAGCGAGTTAGCGTAGCGGAAACCTAACCTGATGGCTTACAACAACGATATATATTACCACAGCACTAGTAACCTCTAAAATGTATATGAATGGCGAGCAAAAGCCATATAAATATAATAGGAGAGCTTGTTTGTAGGCAGTAAAATACTCATATTCCACACTTAAATGTATATTGTTATGTGGCTCGGATATGGTAGAATGTTTATAGTCGTAAAAACATATGCACTCACATATGCTGCCAACAACGTTTAGTGAACAAGGATCAGAAGAAGTAGAGAAGACGACTAAGAAGAATGAGCGAAAAATCTGAGAAGAGGACTGCTGACTGCAGAATGAGTGTGTGTGCAAGTGTGCTCAAGTCAGTCACACAATAACAGAAAATCTATATGCTTACATATTATGTAGGCGCATTGATACATTCTTCATTCATATAAAATCTGTTCTTGCATTTTTTAAGCACAATTTATTTTTTATATCATTATTATTACAGCTTTTTTACTTCACATCAACATCACATAAATTTTTTGCATAGATGAGTCGCTACGTACATCTTTACTAACTGCACCATGTTCTCTCCTTACATGTGTGTGTGGTGGTGGTCTGATGATGATGCTTGCGTTTTCTATACGGCTACATCATCAAGAAATCACAATAAAGCAAATATAAAATGTTTTTCCTTCTTATATTCCACCATAATAATATGTTTATGTTTGTCTTCCTAGAAGAAGAAGAAGAAGCAGTTAATGTGATTGTGTCTTGCTTTTAGTATATGTACGCTTTTGCTTGTTTTGTGCGTGGGGAAACACGTAAACAAAATATTCTTGCATGCATGAGCACACGTATTTTAAGAATGCTATTTTCTGCCATAGATTTCAAAGAAGAGTATATTGGGAGGCTTTTGATGACAGGTCGACCTGTATCTCAAAAATAATATTGTAGACAAGCATTTGCTTATTTTATTTCAATTGAAGCATAGAATCCAACATGCTCATAATACTTATGTTGTATAAGAATATCCCATCTCCGATGTTTTTGTCTTGTGCTAATTTTGCAGAAGCAACGTCAACTTAAGAAAAGTACTTGTATCGCATCACATTTTATTTTACAATCCAAAGTAAAAGTAGCTGTTGAGTTCTGCTGATACTTGTTTTTCCGTTATTTATTGTAACGTAGATGTACAATGTTGCAGATTTTAATGATTATTATGGTGTATGCATAAATGGCAAGTATGCAAGTGGAATCAAATATTAGATAGTTTGACTTGAATTTCTGTTATTTTCGGGCTGCAGTACAATATGCCTGTGTATTATGGTATTCCCGTTCTTTCATCTAATCATTTTTTCGCACATCGCGGCTGCTGCTACTCACTTTTTGCCATTATTCTGGGACCTGAGTGCAGAGAGTGCTTCTCTCTTGTCGATGTCGCTTATTATATTACGCTATATTTTTATGGTCTCGCTACATTACATTTAATATGATCATCTGTATGAGGAGGATGAAGATGACGAGAATGAATGATGATGATGATTATCTTTCTTGAGGAAGAAGTAAGCAGTCACGGTGTACAGCCAGTGTGGAGCATTGTAATAACACGATTAAATATATGTACCATGTACATTATTACCGTATACGTGGATATGGTAGTAGAATGTGCAATAATAGTTATGCATCCAATGGTGGTAATAATGTGTATCAAAAAAATTTAAGAGTAAAACATAAGATGTGTTGAGGTGTACTAACAATGTTCCACAATGGAGCGTGTTGTGATGCTGTTTTGGCCTGGAGTATGGATACTCTCAAGCGAAATATATGAACGTGATCCTTTTATATGACAGCAGTGGCGGTGGCGTCTTTTGCATGTTACTATTATTGCCTAGTTTTCTCTCTCAGTTTGCTTCCGCTGTTGCTGGAATGAAATCAGCATGGCAGATGAAAGGAAGCTTTTTCTCTAGCTAATGTAATGTATGCAATAATGGTAAAAGATGAGAAGAGAGAGTGATGATGATGAAGGAGAGCGTGAAATAAGAGAATACATACGAGACCATAAGGATAAGACCACTACCGCGTCGACTAAACTGCTACTGTTTTTCCTTTTCCATACTTTTTCCCATTTTAACATCAGTCCAGACCACATAGCGCACCACCATCAACCAAGCAAAGAGAGTTTTCCTTGAGTTTTTCCAACAAAGAGAGACTTTCTTTCCCCCAGACGGAAGAAGGGAGATGATATGTGTGGTTTTTATGGAAAATTGGGATTCAGTTGTTTTTGCTACTGCAGCAATACTGAGAACGTAGCCACATCTTCTAAGAAGACTTAAAAAGGTATTTCTGATGGTATCTTGCTCTATTTCTACTGCATTTGGCTGGATTTTAATATGTGAAACCTTGAAACATGGGTAGTTTTACAGCATTTCTAATATTATTGTTACTGTTAGCAAACCAGCACTGAAGGTATTTTGTTTCTCTGAAAAAAAAAAAACTGGCAATGGGCTTTTTCCCGTTTAAAAATAATAAAGAGTAATAATAAGTAAAAAAAAGAACAAAATGAGATGTGGTGTGAAAAGTCTTTTTGGTTTTTTCTGTCTTTAGGTATACTTTTTTCGCCTCGTCTTTTTCTTCTCTCCGCATTTCTTTTAAATTGAGAAAGGAAAAGGCGAAAAAAAAGTTTTTTTTTCAAGAAAGAGAAATGATGAGAGAACATACTTGTGCCATAAGTAGTTGCACTACTGATTCTGAAATGACTTTTTTTTTTGCTCGGAGGAGAAATTCATGAAAGGAGAAAGAAGGAAAGCACACTGTTGCTTTGCCCGTTTGGTGTGGTCTCTCGCTCTCTCCATCTATCTTTCTCGCATTCTCTTTCTCTCACTGTCTATCCATAAAGGGAAGAGTGACACACTTCTTATTTCTTCCTTGAGAAATAATATAATATAGCTCGAGTAGATAGTGGGAAGAAAGAATGTCTTTAAAACCTTCTGCAAATATATCTGCAAATGTAAATGCACATAGGTATTCTTATATGTATTTATTTTTTTACCATCATGCCATTCCGTTCTTGTCCCTGTTTTCATTTATTTTCATTCTTTGTGGTTGCTCCTTTTCCAGGCAGAGACTTTTTACTTATTTTTTTAATACCACTACTGCTGCTAACTCAAGAGGAAGAGAGAGCGGGAGAGGAGAACGGAGAGACTGGAAAAGGAAATAGAAGCGGATGATGTGATATTGCGATGTGTGAAGACGACAACTCAACAATTCCACAATCTAAATGCCTACATTGGCGTACTGGGTGTTGTAGAAAGAGACAGTACATACATGTATATTATGTAAAATGGTGATAAATAGGAATTCCTATTTGTACATGGACAAAATTTTATCTAAAAAGAAACACTCAACCAATGTGTGCATTATGAGTTTAGAATCTGCATTCCGCTTCGATTCCTTACGTATGCACCTATAGAATACTCAACTCAAACCCATGATCGTCATCATCAAGCATACAATTATCGCAGGACTTCTTCTCTTCTTCACTCCTTCCTCTGCACAACTTCCGACTTTGGTCTATGAATATGTATAAACAATTCTAGAGAGACCATACAACTCACCATTCATATGTATTTATATTTCATAATATTTACATCTGCAATTTTGATGAAGAGAGAACAATATTCGATGGGCTGTTGTTAGTCAGTAGTGAAAATACGAGATTAGAACCATATAGGGAAGTAGCGTAGTTTTTATATATTCCCATTACCACCAATGTGGTCCTCCTTCCTTTCCCCCTTAATGCAAAAGCTATATAATATCGTAGGCCAGAAATGTAGCAAAAGCAACTTTTATTCTTTTTCTTGCATTCCCAAAGAGTTAGCTATGTGTGCGCTCATGCCACAAAACTAAAAAGCAGATAGATTTCAGGCAGAGAGCAAGCTAAAGAAAGTTTGGATCCCACAGCGTCACTGCTGTTGCTACTTTCCCTGGTAGTAGTGTTCTATAACTTATTGGTCTTCTTTCTTGTTTGCTTTTCACCTAGTTTTTGTAGCATTCCTCTTTTTATTCTTCCTTCTTTTGCTGCAATATATTTTAGCTAAAGTCATACTGTTTTAGAGATCTCTTCAGGATATTATTAAATATATGAGAAAGCATCGACGAGGATGGATGCCGCTTGATGAAGCCAGAAAGAGAAAGAAGCTACACCACCAGCACCACTAAACCAAATAAGCCAACGAAGGAGTATGTATTGCAGTGAAATGAGAAAGAAGAGAGAGAGTGAAAGACTAAAGCTTAAATCCCGCTCAGTTTCACCCTCTCTTAGTTACTTTTCCTTTATTCTTCGCCACTGCTTTATCCTCATTTTTGTGTGGCAACAAATTCCAAATATTTTTTGCACCTCTTTCTTTTCTTTGCTTTCTCCATCCTTCCTCCTCACTCTTTTCACTGCATCCGCCTGTCTCCTCCTCTCCCACTATTCATTTTCTGCCGTTTTCCTTTCGATCTCTCGAACCGACAAATACAATATATTGCAGTGTATCCCTCTCACACCACACAAAGTCTACATGGACTGCTGCGTGCCGACAATTTCCTTCTCTTTTTCTTTTCTCTTGAAATCGTGTGTGTGGTTTTTTTTGCACAATGTAGTGTGTCACTTGAGAAAGAAGCTTTAAAAATATATGCCACTACCACCAGTCAACACACACACACACTATGACAATATTTACTGCATACTACGTCGTTGCACGTTCTACTTTTTCATTCTTAATGCTTGTGTGCTAACCAAAGCATTTTTATACTGTTTTTACCAAGAGGAAAAAAATAAACTTTTTCTTTTCACATTTTTCTCCTCTTTATTTCACCCTCCTCTTCTTCCTTCCATTCTCTTTCCCAATTCTTCTCTTTTTCATTCCATTACAACTTATTTTTGCTTCTTCCTTAACTTGTTTAACTTTTACAACTGCAATCACCGCTGCCTCCACTAGAAGTCCTGTCAACAAAACAACCTTTTTTATATATTCGCTCCTTATATGTACTCATCGTACGTATCGTATGATCATCTCACTCTTCATCTTTTAGCTTTGCTTTTTTTGGCCTTATTTTGCTGGAAATAAAGTTGTTTTAGAAAGAAAGAGTGAATAACGAAATAAAAACATGGTATCCTTTTTTCCTTCACTTCTGCGAATTTTTTCCCGAGGTACTTTATCAATTCTACTTTTTATGTGTTTGTTTAGCGGAGAAAAAAATTCGACAATTTTCTCTTGTACTTTTATTTTGTACTTATTTCTCTACTATGACTATTACTGCGGTATTTTTGATCTCCCATCCATGATGCACCGCTGTGGAACTGGAGCTACCGTACTTCATGATGAATATGAGGAAAGTACAAAGTACATGTATAAGTATGATATAAAAATCTATGTGGAATTCCAAGAAAAACTAATACAGATCCTCAAAATGATGATGATAACGGGCAATAATGTGACAATATTTGCAAAGTTTTGGCTACTTGTTTTGTCCCTTTGCGAGTTTTATTGTTGTCTATATTTAACTCTCGATAGAAATCTCACTTAAGAAAAAAGCTTTACCTCTCAAATAAAATGTGAAAGCATAGAAGTATTTTGATGTATTCGCCAAAAACAGTGGTGATAACATAAGATACCTTTTCCTCCGTGCGTTGATTGCGAGTTTATCACAGCTAAAAGTAGATATGGAAAGGGCATTAAAAAGTACAAACATACTTTCACATTCTCAGAAATAGTAGTAACTTCAACACTGTAATAACAATAACAAACACCACATACTCGTCAACATCATCTTTGTTTACAACGGGATCCTTCCAGCTATGGAAAGGTAAAAATATGTACACTTTTGGTGCATATATGAATAAAACAAATGCTGCAAACGCATTTATCTAAGCCTAAAACCGTTGTGTTTCGCAACCATTTTTTCTCATCTAGAAAGTACTCCAAGCCATTATTTTACTATTGAAAAAAAGTTCGTAGTCAGTCAGCAAAGTAGTGGAAGATAGGTGGATATACAACAGAAGAGGGAGACGTCGGAAGAAGCGATGGAAGATGATGATGCTATCATCATCACAAAGCTATCAACCTTCATTATTATTAACTCCAGCCCCAGAGCCTTTATTCTCCATTTCCTTTTGTGTGTTATTATTATTACTCCCCATGTAAGCTTTCTGTTTTGGTCTTGGTCGTGATGAGAAATGCGTCGAGCTTAAAACCTAAACAACGTAAAATATTGAAGCGTCTTTTTATACCATCACAGTTTTTCTCTTCCCAACCCATATGATAGGTTCAACAATGTACACAGAGTTCATTTTGCTTTTTCAGCGATTTTCATACAAAATGCGGTAGATTGCTTTCTCATAAGAAATGGAGTAAATGAAACTATGCCCTGATGGCTGACCTTTCGCGTTATAATATCGTGTATAAAATGAGCTCATAACATAATATGATGCATTTTATGGTTAGACATTCTATAGTAGTTGATAGAAAACCTCTTATTGGCAATTCGCATAAAAAGAAGGATCAGAGAAAATGCTAACCTAGACACTAGCC
The DNA here is from genome assembly GCA_034700685.1 of Willowsia buskii. NCBI lineage: Eukaryota > Metazoa > Arthropoda > Collembola > Entomobryomorpha > Entomobryidae > Willowsia > Willowsia buskii. The sequence goes on from JAQIXW010004588.1 coordinate 6,623, forward strand.
ACCTGATACAACTCCAATATAATATACCCAGCTTTCCTGGACTAAAATAATACTGGATGTAAAATGTATTGCATCATCATTGTCGATCCAAAGTTGTAGACTCACAAAAGATAAGTAGATATCGAAAAAAAAGGAAATTCGCTAGGTGCTTTTTTTGTAATGATGACACAACAGACAAAAATAATAGTAGAAGTGGAACATTTAAGCACATAGAAAATGAATATTATGACGATATCCAATGATGAGCTTGATCTTCATGAGATGATGATGCTTGAAGTACATTTTATCTATTCTTCTCGATCCACTCTCTCTCTCTCTCCGTCTATCTATCTATATCTCTTCAATTAAAGCCTATAAAAACATGCCTGCTCCTCTACTTCCACTACTTCCATTACTTCCATGTATTTCTCCACACAGCTCTGACTACTCAAAACTGCTTTCTCTACCATTCGCTTCCCACTTCTCACTTCCACTTGATAGTGTTATTATTATTATTATTTTATTGTGTGTATCATCTCTCTTTTCTGCTAATGCACAATTGAGGTCACAAGGTTTCAACCAGAGACACACACAAAAACTAAAGCCAAGCCAAGCGAAAGTATAAAGTGAAAGCATCTCTATGTCTCTTTTGTTCGGTTTGTGTGTGTTTCTCTACAGCCACATTGATATCATGTACAAACATAGACACACAGCGTTCATGCATCTTCATCCTCATTTCATCATCATTTTGCTACAAATATAACGCTTCTGCATTCCCTAAAAGGTTTCCCTATTCTCTTCCCTATCCCCCTTTTTACAATTTTGTGGTGCACGTCACACGGTTCGTCGGCAAAATTGGGGAAAACAAAGAGAAAACCGTGTTTTGTAGTTAGTTGAACTACTTTTACCACCGCAATCAATTCCGCATGTCAAATCTAATCTCACCGTGTCTTTCTATATTAAGCTCAAACTCTCGGTCCGTTTCTGCACACACAGATAGATTGAGTGAAAGTAGCCTAGAGAAAGATGAGGAAGAAACAAGACGAAGAGCTGTGCACAGGGAGCTTCGTATTTTTTGTCCGTGTTCTTGTCATGCCATGCATGACGATCACTCTACATGGTGATCATGATAATGGTGTGTGTGGGCTGGCATGCATGAACGCATGAATATGCTTAGCCAAAGAATCTATCTGGTACAAAACATCTAGTCATACATAACTTTCACCGATTTGTGTTCTCTTTCGCTACCCACCTTTTTTATGTGTACTGGGGTGGCACTCTTATCAGAATAGATATGATTATGCTTGTTTGTTCGGTGTCACTTGATTCACTTGCTTTCTCTGAAAAGAGCGAAACCCGATTCCGAATTGTTGCCTAAAGAACATTTGGCCGGATTACAACATGTCAGTCAATCTCGTTTCTTCATTCATTGGTTGTACTTTCCTTGAAATGTCTTTAGGATGAAGAAGAGAAATGGGATAATATGCAGTGAAACCCTTTAAATTAAAGTTTAATGTTAGGTCACAATCCATTAAGAAGATTAAACTAAAAGTTAATGATCAAAGACGCTGTTTTTCCAGGCAGAATCCGAAAATTGCTAAAGGAAATTCGTCCTAGAACGGGGAAGGCAAAATGACATTTTTATTAACTTCACGTGACCTGAAGTGACGTGTCTGTAGTAAGTATGCAAAGTATGAGAGGCAATGTCTAGTCATTTCAATTCCTTCCTTCTCCTCCATTTTTATTTTATTTTTTTTATACAAAAAAGCAAACATGATTTTTGATGATGCTGTTTTGTTTGTTTGTGGCTGCTGATGCGGTGATGGTTTTGGGTGGGAAGTTTTTTTTTCACTGATGGGATTCTCACACGTCTCTAGAACGAGTTTCTGGGTTAAAGACAAGTCTATGATGATGAGATACTCTGCAATGCTCTGACGATGTCGAGCTGGATGACGGAAATGGTGGAGGAGGGTAGACCTGAAATATATTCATAACAATAAACAAATAACAACAAAGCACTTTCAGGTTGATGTGAAAAAGGTAGCAGAAAACAACATTGGTTAGAGCAGCAAAGTGGATGCTTTTTGCTTGTTTTTTTTTCTTCCTTTTTTTATAGAAATTGACGTAATCTAAATACGTACACGTAATATATAAAAAAATAACTACCTCTGAGAAACATTTTTTTTATTATTGTAGTTTTTTTCAAACTTATATTCCCATTTGCGTCTATAACGCCATAGGGTTTCTTTCCTATTTTTACCTTGCCTTCTTCCAAATTACATTTTTCTCGCGTTCAGCAAATTTTGGCTTCTGTTGTTGGTAGTTTATACTTTCTTTTGCTTGATGGTTGTGAGGATATGTAGTTGTGTATATTTGGTCGTGGTGGTGTGGTGATGGCGTTTGCAATTCTACATTATGGTTTAAGCTTGTGAGAATTGTAGGTTGGCTTTATTTTCCTCTCGTCTCTGTGTGTGCATTGTTGTTGTTGATGTTAAGTTGCCTGCTGAGTTGCTAAGCCTGTTCCTCTCCTTCTCAGCGCTAAGCCCACTCTATCAGGAAAGCGAAAGTCTAATTCTCCTTATTTTTCTCTCTTCAACTTTCTCCTTCCATGTCTCTCTCTCTCTATAGCTGCTTTGCTTTCTTCCTGCTTTCTCTCATCGTTCACAGAGCAGCTTTCATCGCTGTTAAGCTCCTTTCTTCGAAATTTAACATCAAGGAAGGGAAAACTGAGAAGGAAGAAGGGATCTCAATGTAGGACACACAACAACATCAACAAGAATAATATGAGGAGAAGTGAGACCAGAAGATAACAGGAAATAAGGGAATAATACCACACAGGCCCACACAGAGTTTATATTTTAGGCACATGTGAGGCATGCATAATAATGTATTCTCATCTCACAGAACAAGCTTCTTTTCGGCTTATGTACATATGCATCTCCTTAAATTTCTAATAGCTCATTATACTATATTGCATAATACCATGGTATGAGTATCTATAAGAAATAAAGTACATTCTGTGGTATTCATCATCATCCGGTCTTTTGTGAACATCTCTTTTGAATAGGAATCGTGAGCGAAAGTAAGTACAAAACGATGATAACAACAAAACCAAACCAAACAACATCATCATTATTAACAGCAATGGTACACCCGTAGTAGTGGCGGCAGTGGAAAACTTCCCTTGAAGCATTTTCCCAGAGAATTGAATACTCGAAACAATTTTCAATAAAAGCATTTGAAGAAGAATTGGAGAGGAGTGAAATGGGGGAGCTTTGTATGAATGTTGGTGACGATGAGTTCACCACACACTCAATCTGCACGACAAGTTTTAAAAAAGGAAATGGAAAGTGGAAGAGAGATCGACATGGAAAGATAGGGCATCTACTGCATATCTATGCTGCTGATGTGTGCTGACGATAGAAAAGATGATGTTGAGGATAATGGTGATAGTGAGTTTTTGGTTGACAAACATCTCCACTCTAAAAAGTCCAAGTACCACACACGGCCATTATATTTTGCAGTAAACTTCCAATTTCACTTTTCCTTCAATTCAATCTCTCTCTCTCTCTTGCGCTACGAATCCGTTTTGCTTCTTTTCAGTTCTCATTGAATAATAGGCGTAGATAGGCATGTGTGTTTCCGGTGCCACTGCATCAGCTTTTCTATTGCTTTCAAGCATACTAAAATTTTCAAATGAGTGTGGCCTCCTCCTACAATATGCACACATGCATGAATAAAATCAGAGTGTAAACCGTTGTAATGGTTAAAGAAAGGAGTCGTAGTGAAAAGAGTAAATCAGTGTATTTATTTCGGATTTTCACGATATAATACAACATTAATTCATTTAGAAAACTACACTATTACAGTTACAGTTAGTTACAGACAGTTAGATTAAAGGACTCCTTTTTATACTTGAGAATATTTATTGTATGAGACAAAATGGAGCAGTGCGGGGACTCAAAACGACTTTTAAATGTATGAATACAAATCTACTCAGGTTACTTCACGGCCAAATTGGTGGAAATATACTGTAAGTTCATACATTGTTGCTCATAATGCTTGATGCACCAAAAAATCTTCGAGTACACAAATCCGTATGTGAAATTATTGAACCAGAAAATGGAAAATTGTAGTTGTACTAAGCAAGTCGTGATATTGGCAACAACAGACAATAAGATAGCACAACACTATCCATCCAAAACCCCCTCGATGGAAGCATTAGCAAGAGATGCTATTAGGAAAGATAGTTAAACACCAGAGCAAAGAAGAGGATACCAAAAGAGTCAGCTAATTAACTTCCCCATCCATCCGTATCCTCTTTAACTTTCACCAAGCATGCATGCTACACATCCACATAGCCATGCTATCTTTTATTCGCAGAAATAATGAGTGGTAGTGGTGAGCATGCTTGGGGAAAACTGAGAAAATAAAGGAGTTCAGACGTCGGCATACATGTCTCCTCCCTGTTGTTGTAACCGTAAATGACGAAGGAGAAACTGTGTCGTTCCCTTCACGTCCACTTCAAATTCGAAAGATTTTCATCCAGATCCATAGTCACATCATGTGCAAAATAAAATGCTTGAAAATTATTCAAAACCAGCAAAATAGACATGAGCAACGTAGATTATTAAGGATGTCTACCTAGATTGTATTTGATAATGCAAATAAAAAAGATCCTATTCGAAATAGTCAAGTAGCAGAACAAATTGACTGCTGAATGAACTTAATATCATTGAATGGAATAATTCTATCGCGATTTGTATGAAA
>JAQIXW010004589.1:0-11371 GCA_034700685.1 Willowsia buskii
CAATAATATCTCGTATTATTGTCAGTATCGTCGAAATTCTAAAGGTGCCAATTTAAATAATAACAATGTTTATGTTTGGATTTCAAGCGGATTAAACATCTTTTGACATAGCATAATAATATAAGTTTCGTATTATTCTATAAATATCATAGTTTCTCGTTAACCAACGTCAACATTGAATTCAAAGATTCCCTTCCAAGATTTAATGGAAGTAGGTTGCCGGATTCAAAATAGATTGCTGCTTAAGGCACTATTGAATGAAAGGTGCTAAGAATATAATAAACAGAAAACTTTATTCTTAGGTGCTGCTCACCTTTAGCTGGTTTTTGTCATGACATTGAAAATTGCTTCAAGGATTCTTCAATATATGCTAATTAAGCAAAATACTTTTAAGCATCTGCAGTAAACAAAACAAATGAAGCACATACGCTTCGTGAGTGTACATTTTTTGCACATATTATCGAAGATGCTTTAAAAATTCGGATGATTTTCTTCCCCTAAATTTATGCTGGTGCAAACCATTCTACTGAAAATCAGATGGAAACCGAAGATCAAACCATTTGAGGATTTCAAATACGAATAAAACAGGAATGATCATATTTTATTTACAGTTAAATGTTTACGTTTTCCAGTTCAAGACGACAGGAAACATCAAAGTAGACAGATCTGATGCCCTTAAAAGCATTCGGGCTTGTACTTTTTCCAACCAGTGGAATAGTCACTTGAGTTGACAGTAAACCATCATATTTAATAGTAAGATCAAATCAGTACAAAAAGCCTACATTTTAATCTCGGTAGTTATATCAATTTTCCTTTAAAAAGTTTCTCACATAATATTATAAAAGGCATTATATATTTTATAGAATACAATACAAATTCCTTGTCATGGAAAAACAATTACGCAAACATTCATTATTTTAACTATATTTGTCAAAATAATAATAATTCATTCAAAGCTTTTCTTTACTATTTGCTTACAAATCAAACAAAACGTACATGTTCCCCTTAGACACAAATAAGTAAATTGCACTTTCCTTTTGAGTATCCACAATTCAATCATTTGCCCACATGTACATAAATAACTGTGTGTAAATTCCTATACCTTCTTTCCAGTTCAAACGAAATGTTTCGCTTTACAACCAATAAGAGATATGCACAATGCATTGATCACAATGAAGATGAATATTCTTTGAAGTTAGGATTACACAAAAACAAGTTAAAAATAAGTATGCGTTTTACTACTAAATTCTGCAACTAGATAGCCGGAAAACATTACGTGAAATTGAATTCTGAAGTTTTGACATCACAGACAAATGTATCATTAAATGATGCAAGTTTAATTGGCAAACATTTATATAACCTTATAACCTCAATTATTATAAATCAGTTATAGTAGCATCTTTCATGATACAAAAATTATTTTTCCGAACTTGACTTTCCAATCTTCCCGTTACATTTTTAACCTCACCATCTAAAACAACTATTGTAGGACTGTTCATACTTCCACGAAATCGGTTTACAAGAAAAGTGTCATGACCTTGTGCTTCACTAAGATGATGAGACCGACAAATGTTCTCACATTTCCTGCTCCTTCTTAAAGTACTTCTTCTTCTTCGCGACAACCGAACAAAACTATTAGACAAAGTTTCAAAGCCGACAGCGAGACTTCCATTTGTGATGGTTGCTCTAAATGTCCCATTTCTCACAATTGTTGTCTGCGTCCGGTGGACATACGGAATCCATTTTGGTAAAAGCGATTTAAACATTTCACGAAACTTACTGTTAAGAAATGCGTAGAGAACCGGATTTATGCTGCTGTTCCAACTACCAAGCCATTGTGCTACAGGCATCAAGACGTCAAGTAAGCCAGATTCCCAATCGCTCATATTCTCTGTGAATTTTGCTCTCGTCACCAAAATGTAGAGAGGTAGCCAGCTGAGGAGAAAAGCAAGTGTCACGATTCCCAGCATTTTTCGAACACCGTGACGCGTTTTGCGATGCATTTTCTTAATGGTCGCAGCAAAAGCCGTGTCTTGTGGAACTTTTCGTTACGAAACGTTGCACCAAATGATGATATTCGAAACGGAAATGAGAATGAGAGGAAGACAATAACAAAAGAAGAGATTGATTACGAGAAAGTAGATTTTCCCGTGTACTTCATTTTCCCAGGTTTCCACACACAAGGAAATTCCATCTTTTTTAAAGTACACGACATCGAAAATCACTGCCCATGGAATTGTCAGAATCATTGCAATAGTCCATATTGCACAGGTAATACACAGAGCTTGTCGTTTTGAAAGACCTCGCGATCGCTCCATTGGACGGTAAATTGCTTTACACCTGAAATTTAAATAGGTATTTTATTCAGACGTATAAAGTCTAAACCAGTGCTTTAATTAGTCCTAAAGACTGAGATTTACCTACCTGTCTAGTGAAATAGCTGCCAACGAGTAAGCAGAGGCGCACACCGAAACTCCTTGCACGTAAGCCACTCCTTTGCACATTACCGAGCCAAGTATCCAAGCTGAAACATTTAAGCAGATTAAAAGTTTAAGCATTAGGTTTTATCATTCGCCTCTTTGTCATGTTTCACCCACACCAAGTCTAATAATATGCCACTCAAGTGTGTCATTCATTTTAATTTGATGAAAGTACCTATCTATGTCAACATGTCACTTTCTATATTTCACGGAAAAATATATACAATCCGGGCACTTTTTGAAATACAAGTTGAGGTCTTAAAGTTATATGTTATCTTTTTCTTGGAACATAATCCCATGAAATTTAAAGTTTTATTAAAGCGTTGTTCATTTAGAGCTCACGTTTTTTCATCAACTTTTAACGAAAATTTAATTAGATAAAGTCTACTTACGTGTAAAAATATTGGAGAAAAGCGTAGCCGGAACGCAGAATACAATCACGAATAAATCAGCCACTGCCAAATTCATAATGAACATGTTTGTCACAGTCCTCATCTGTGGCCGCCTTATCACCACCAGGATCACCATACAATTGCCAATGACTCCAATGATCAATATAAGTGTGTAAGCTATAAATAGAGTGATAGTCCAGCCTAAATTGTGTCTCAAATATCGTTCATCAAACACAGCCCAAAAATTTTCATCCAGATTAGAAAAGTTCAATCCGAGAACATTTTCGGGAGCACCTTCCATAGAAATATTTTCTAAAACGTAGTTAGGTACTAAAGTGTCAGTCTCATTTTGGGCATTCATGGTCAAGCAACTATCACCAACACAAGTTTAAATTGTTTCTTTATCATTAACAGTGATTGCTTTAAACTAAGGTTTAAATAAGGTATGATGATTTCTAGAGATGACTTGTATTGTGATGCCTTCCACGTTCTTATTCCCAGTTTTAACTTGGGGTAATGTGTAACACATAGTCCTTTGGCTAAATACAGAGTTACGTGATTCAGTAAAGGTTTTGTATTCAAGGCCAATACGAAATAGCAAGTTTTCTTTTTAGAAAAGTTTATAGAATGTATTCTAAATGTGATGTAACTTGTTAAAGAATAGCTTCAATAACGCAGCATTTTATGATTAAGTCTTAAAATAGAAGTAACTTCCCAGGGCAATTTGGATATTTATTGGATTTTCCCCTCTTTTCGTCACCAAAAATACCCTCTTCTTAAAGGTTTTGGGTTACACAACTTTTTTTTTAAATTTGAACTTGCAAACGGTATTTTCAGAAGTTATGTATATTTTCCACTTTAAGCAGTATAAAATTACCTTCACATTTTGCAACTGGTTATTCTGGATTCATCGTATCTAATTTCAGATTACGAAGCTAAAAGATTACCTGGTTATTTTATGAATTACTCAAGGATTCCACTTGTGTAGGCGTGTAGAATGCAATCTAAAATATTGACGACATCACGATTTTATACAACTATTTTGAAAGGTGTGAAGATAAATTTATAATCAATCCCAATTGCCTGAGCAAGAATCCTCTCCTCTTCGTAAACCAGAGCTTGTCAAAGAGAAAGCAAATGAAAGCAACAAACTACTGAAGTCTGCGCTTCAGTGTGATGTGTCTGCACACGAAGAAAGTCAAAGTGGAACTGGTAGTTGGAAGCAGCAAAAGGCTAAGTTAAAAGGGGAATTGAACTCTCAGTCGAATATTCAGCAACAGTGTAGAGATGAAATCCTTTAGGAAAAGGAATGCTGAGCATACGCTTTTCTACATTGAAGTCATAGTGCTTTTCTGTATTTCATTTATGTTTTGAACACATATTTTCTCCCTTGTGTTTTTATGGCTGGGTCATCATTTATTTATTGCTGCTGTTATTCGTGCATTTTGAATGTAAAACGCTTGTACAAAAGGACTCTTTACTTTCCTTTGTAAAATGTTTGATGATGCTACAAACAAAATGAAATAAATTTAGCTACAATTGAGTACAATCCGAAGCTTTTTGTGTGAAAGTATAACTTTTACATAATATCATTATTATTGAAACTTTTGAACTTTTCATCATAAAGTTTTAAGTGACATAAACTCAAACAATGTTAATAATAACATGAACAAAGTGTCGTCTTGTACGAAAATATATCTTTTATTGCAACTTAGCGGAATAAAGGCTAGTAGAAGTAATTTTGACACTATCATTCTCATTCTGTTTTTACGTAATTTCTTTTGCTTATTTGATAATTATGCGGTTATAATAGATAGTGATGCTCAAAGAGTTCTTTTACTTGAGAAGAAACATGCTCGTTAATAAAAAGATCATCATGCTGTTAGTTAAATATGAATTAAACTAATTTTTATTGCAAACAAGTGAAGGAAATTAGGTAAATCAAACAGTATGTTGCATACAGATTTGTTGACACGTGCTTCCTAAAAAAACAAAGAAAGATGTTCTCAAGTTGAATCGGATCTTGTAAAATACAACTTCAAACTCCAAGCAGATGCATGATTTCCGTTTAGCTCTCTCGTTTACTCAATTTTCACTTGAATGTTGACTAATATGCTCACGAAACTTTGAGATTCAAGTTTAACCGGAATGCGTCAATTCTGTGTTTTGTAGCATTTATGCAAAGACCGTATTTGTTGCGTGCATTTGAAGGAAGCAAGGAGGCAGAGGGTATCAAAAAAAGGTTCATTGGCTCTTAAAATCGCAATTCGTTGGGACAAAACTAAAATTTAACGCTTGCAGAATATCAAACGAATATACTGCTAGTAATATTATCATACTTACCAATATCTTAAAACATCTTTAATTAGTTTTTACATAAAATGTAAAGTATTAATTACATTAGCTTTATATCGCACTTAACTATATTCAAAATCTACATTAAGAATTTAATGTAGTTGTCACTAATTTCTTAAAATTCAGTTATCATTATAATTTATATAATGCTAGAAATTAGACGTTGACTTGTGCCAGTTTACTAGCGCTTCTTAAAAGCAAATAAACTGAACAAATTTTAAACATAGAAAACGTTGTAATAAAACTTTTGCATGTCCAGTTTATTCAACAATTGGACCCGATGAAAACTACTCGATTTAAAAATAAAACCTGTTTACTGTAAGTAACTAATCTGCAAGTTTACTGCCTGACTATTACGGCACATTTGCCAAAATTAATATTATATTATAGGGCTAAAGTTTCAAAAAAATACCCAACAAATTTTAATTACTTATTTTCTATGAAGAGGATTTTGGAACTTTATTTTTATGGTACTTTGGTTTTTTTGCCATAATGTCAAATATGAGAAACTGGAGGCCTTCGCTACCCAGTTGTTCATAATAATAAATTTTATTAACTAATGACTGCTACAATAGCCACACGTCAGTGTTCTGCCAAGTCAACTCCAACTACGCAGTCTGGCAGCTAAAAAGTAGACAAAACATGTTGATGCACGAACTATTTAGCTATAAACCCGAAACAAAGTTTGAAACAGATTATTCACAATGTCTGGCCATTTATTTTACAGGGTGTCATAATTCATTCCTTGAGTAAAAATCTTGAGTTTGAACCTCAAGTAAACAAAATGTGGCATGTTACATCATTCGCTTGAGATAAACAACAACTTTAGGTTCACAGAAGTCCAAATCTTTCAATAATGCCTCATGAGAATGAGACTTTAAGTATTTCCTTGAATACCATATTACCTCAACCAAAAGACGAACTAAACACGTGTATTCTAAGCTAGGACCTGAATACTTTCATACGACGACAGTTTTTGGGGTTTTCTGAAATCTGGGAAGCAACCTATACTAGATATTTTGAACGGGTGTAAAAATTTAAACCCCGACTTATGTAATTTCTAAGATTTATAGAATGAATTGAAGGATATCAAATCCCTCCAGGACAATAATTTCGCATAAAATCGGAAATGTTGTATAATTTTGCAACTCCTTCTTTAATACCATGGACATTTCAATACAAATTTAAATTCTATATCCACATACCAATCAGCACCAGTGCAAAGTTTCAAGCTCTTTTTATTATCCGTGTCTCAGATTTTAGATCAATAATATGGACGTTTGAATATGTTGAGCATTTCTATTTTTGCTAGCTATTACACATACTGTACTTTCACAGTCGTTTCACAGCCTTCACCCATAAAGCTCACGCAAGTTGTTTATTGTGCAACAAAAACACTTCTGATGGACCTCATGCGAAGTGATGATACCCGTGTCACTTATGTATCCTTTGACCAGACTACCAATTCTTGTAATTTGATCTAAAAAACTCTCAAAAAATTTAATTAAAATACGAGCGCCCACTACATAACACTCTTTCGGTAGTCATGTGAATCTAAGCTTTTAACAAGACTAATGAACTTGCTATTCACAAGGAGGAGTACGCAGTAATGACCAACTTCAATAGAATGATGTTGCGCTATCAACGAGTATATAGAGCAACTGCCCAATCAACAGATGGATGTGTATATGCAAGCTTTAAATATAGAAGTTGAATTTGTAGGGGAAAAGATTGAGTGAAAGTGAAAATGTGTTATTGCACATACTGAAAGAACATATATCAGGAGACCTCTTTACAGTTTTTACTGATCGTGAGTTTGCAGATAAATAGTTAAATGTATATAATTGCTTTCCTAAATCGGGGACTATTAAAACATTCATATATTATAACAGTTTATATTATCTCTACTATGTGAGATCAACGCCATATATGTATATACCTATGAAGCATAGTGAGAATATCATTTGCAGAGCTGTTGAGTGAAGAACAGGATTAAAACTCTAGTAAAACTCATTAATGAGGTAGGGTTAAAGTTTATACCGCGTGGAAGCTTTAAATTTGGATGACAATTTCACTCGAAACCAGTAAGGTATTCTGCCTTTCGTGAAATACCAACTCTTTTTAATGGGTTTATCTTCTGTTCTTCAACACAACATGAGAAAGCTCTAAATAAAGTGTTCGGTTTTGACTCATTGGCATTTCACAGGAAAATGAGAGATAAATGGAAGGTATAATTCAATTATAAATTGTCGTTGGTTACATGTATCATTACAGTACAAACGTATTTAACATATTTACTCCACTCCACACGAAGTGGCCACCAATAGAGTAATGACCAACATTAAATAAATAGTAATCAGAGCCTGACCCTGACGCTTTGAATTACTGAATTGTTTTAGAGGTCTATAAATCTGTAAATTGAAATATAACCAACAATTATTCATGTGGCCATGATTTTACATGTTGGTGTTAGTAAGGATCAACCCACCTGATTAGTAAAATAGAAGCCTAGCCTACAAATATAATGGCTTCTTGTGCGTAAGCTACACCTTTACACACAATCATTTGAGGAACCCAGGTAAAAAACAAAATATAAAAAGGTCATAAATATTTTGCATTTTCAGAAATTTTAAATAAAACAAGTAACAAAACATTCTAGAAATGTGTGGACCCCGCACGAAAAACAAATGCGAACAAATCAGCCACCGCAAATTTCATAATGACCATGTAGGTTACAATCCCTACCTCCTTACCTGCGATCATTTTATCACCGACGTAATCACTATTGAATTCCCGATCATTCCAATCCAATAAAAAGAATAACTGTATATACCACAGACAGCGTGGCTGTGTTGGTAATACCAGTCTGTGGCTTAAATACCGCTAGTCAAATACAGCCCAAAAGTTGATGTCGAGAATCGGTAAGCTTTCATTTCCAATTGCGCTTATGCCTTCAGTTAATGAGATTTTTAACGGATTAATGTCAAATTTTAGCAAAATACACTCAATAGATGACATGGTTAGAATGAAATTATCCGTATTCCTCAGAAGTTAGTGCTTCCACAAGTTTTCAGTGGTGACAAAGTTATAAAAGTTTTTAGTCGATCTTAAGTCCTTTAGATATTGAAGTGCTATGTTTCATAAATGGATTTGTGTTGTAATTTTGAAAGAATTATTATTATTATTATCGTTTATTGAGAATCAAAAATTGCATCTTACCCAGTTATATTACATAGTTAATATAGCAAAAAATGATACAAGAAAAAGGACTAACTGAAATTAAAATTACAAAAGAATCCGTGCCCATGATGATTACGATCGGCATTTTATCATCTGGGCACGGATTCTTTGAACGGGAAATGTATCTGAACTTTTCCAGTTATGTGAGTCGTTAAAATTTGTAAGCAATGTGGTTATTTGTATAATGCGCGACCTTATCATTTTTCATGTCGAAATGATCCTTTCTTGCAGGTATTGGTTTTATATTTCAACATGAATATGTTCATGGGAATATGACGTATTTTTCTCTGGCTACAGAAATGGTTTTAAGTATTTAACTAAGATGAAGAATATTTCCACTTATTTGTTTAAGCTTTTCAAAATTTACCTTCATTTTCATCAACGAATAAATACATTAGAAAGACAAACACCCCACTCCTTCGTCCGTGCATAAAATATGAAACACTGAAAGTCTTTTAGTGTAATTAAGGGAAAATAAACAAAATGATCTATATTAAGAATTTATTTTATATTTCATGGTATTAAGAATACAAGTAATAATACGCAGTTCCTATGCATATTCCATTTAGTGTTTACAGGAACCATGTAAACAGCAAATGGATACAATTCACGTGTTGCTAAATGTAAATTTTCCATCGTACATCTCCCGTTTTAAGGGTTACAATTAAGCATTCAGAATGAGTAATCATAAAATGCCCCAACTCGATAGTGTCATATCATTCCAAACGTTTACACAAAATATTTAATCTGACACTCTCCCACTAAAATTTGCAGCATTGTTGTTTCAGTCTTAATTTCAATATTTAATTATTATAGTGACTATAATTTAGAAACAGTTTAACGTGGACATAACTTGAATGTTGGTAGTGAAACTGCTTGTGAAAGCACATGTGACCAAAAACATCGTTACGAAGAGACTGATGCTTACACTCACAAAGACAGCAAACTTGACCATGCATGCTGAGATATCAAATCCATCGTAAGCTTAAACTCTGAAGTGAAAGCAACAAATAACTGGTGAGTAATGTATGAATATTATGATAGTAACATGTTGTAATTTTCAAATACAGTTGCAACTTTATGTAGTTCACTTTGCTTATCCTCGTCTTCAAATTTTTATCGAAATTAAAGTAACAAAATGTTTCGCTTATCTTTCCTGGTGAAAAATTAAATAAAATAAATTAAATTAAATTAAATAAAACATAAAAACATGTCTAAAAATAACATATTTAGGTTCAGTTTTTAGAATTTATGTTTTTAACTAAAGATGTACGTTCCTTTATGTTGCCTGTTTTGTAGTTACTTCAGGAAATAGCTAAACACTATTGTATTATGTATCATGATAATATGATAAATCATAAATAGTCGTGACTCAGTGATTCATATGAAATAGAGCTGACTCTGTAAAGCATCAATGCATTCCTATTGGCATTGTTAGGAAAGTATGGCAGTGAATACACGACTCTTCGGAACTCTGACTTTTCTCCCGTTTATAGTTAATTTAGAAAAATTTGTGCAGAAGAGAGCAAAAATAATACAATGTATTACATGTGTATAGATGTCACACAATTCCCAGTATTTTGGGAGTGACTAATATGAGTGATAAATTGTTTCCTGTATTTTCACATAAGTTTCATCCTTACATCAAGTATTTATCTCCCTCAGGTCTCACTCCCTTCTTGCAATTGTAACATTCTAGGTAAACATTGTTCCCTGAATATGTGTTCTATAAATGTTACGCATAGAGGAAATTACCGTTTTTGGAAACTTGCTTTCTATGAATATTCATTTTCTGGGATTCCATTTCCAGAAATTTTCCAAGCACGTGAGTCTTCTTACGTCACCCATTATTACATAAAATAATTTCGAAAAAAAAAGGTCTAGAATGATTAACTTAAAGGAGAGTGGGAATTTACATACTGATGAAACAATGAAACAAATAGTGTATTTACTCGAGTAAATAACATGACATAAATCACATATAACTGTTACGGAAATTCAAAACTAGACCCAATTAATACAATCGCATTAAAACAATATGTCGTGTTACATGTTATGCTATTGTATCTCGTACTTATGTGCAAAATAAATTTGGCAAATTCAAATTCAAAAATGACTAGTGATTTAAAGGTTCACTTACCAGAGAATTTACTATAATTATATCCCTTGTGTAATCTTTGCAAACAAATATTTTGTCCGCAACAACGTCAGAGTTTTTGTTGCCCAATAGTCTTACTCGGCTTTATCTGGTTTTTTCATAAACTCAGAAATAGCTAAATTCTATTATTGCAAATATACTAAGAAGACAATGAAACTGTATCTTCCTTGGTAACAAAAGTATCACCAAGAAAATCTTGTATTAGTTATGATACAGCGATTCCATAGCACACGGAAACATGACATTTCCGCACTCAAGTGCAAAATTGTATTTCCTCTTATAAATTTGAGAACATCTTTTGAAAGGAGTCAGTTCTTTGTAACAAAAGAGCTTTATATTTGTTTATATTAGCTTTGATACCTATATGAAGGCTTCTTTTTGTGAATTCCTGAAGACGTTAACTTCACGGTATATAGTCTAGTTTTAACCTAAATGTATTTATTACTGTTCTAAGACTCAAATTTTTGACATATCATTGCGTACAATATGATTATTTAATAGAGCGCAATGATAATATATTTCCAGGGTTCCAGCGTTGTTTGATAAACAAAAAGTCGCAAAAAGTTCTAAGCATCTTGATTGTTAGTCTTGACATCAATGGTACTATCCAGGAAACATGGGTATATGCTATGATGTAGAGCACTGAGCAGTACTAGCACAGCCAATGCTCCTATATTGTCCAGTTTATATTGAACTTCCATTCCTCTTGGATGTAGGTACCTGATTGTTCAAAATAAAACAACACC
>JAQIXW010004590.1:0-11369 GCA_034700685.1 Willowsia buskii
ATCTTCTTCTGCTGCTTGCAGACAGAGCGGCTGCTGCGGCGAGGTGGCCCACGACTTTCGCGGGAAGTTGACAGAAAAAGTGGGGAGATGTGATTTCCACGCTGACAGGGAGAAAGTTTTTGTTTATGTTTTTAGCTGCAAAGAAAACAGTAACAAGTGAAAGCAAAAAATATCACCGGACACTGGTGTGCGTTTTGGGAATGCTCCACAATAGTACTACCTAAATATAAAACAAATTAAATGTCCTCCAAGAAAAATTTTAAATACAAACTTACACATAATACTTAACAAGATGCTCATGGTTGATCAGTAACCTTATTTTGACATATAATGCATTAGACACGTCAAACAATTGAGCGGAATCTTCCTTGACCAAGTGCGTAAACAAAACAGTACAAATGAACTGATACGCTTTAAGCCTTTCACAATTTATAAGTTGTGCTTACGTTTGAAAACGTGACCAATATCAAATTTATGCTCTTAATAAATAAATGTGTCACTCTTAAAGGTAGCACCTTCATGCTCTAAAGTTGTTCTCTCATTATTTTATCTTTTATTTTCACAAAATAGAACTATTTTCAACTTACATTGGTAGATAACATACAACCTAACGTTAACACTAACCAAGTCTCAAATGCGCATTCTAAAGACCAGTGCTTAGCCAACTCATCCAGCTAAAAATGTAGGTCACCTTTCACCTGAAAGGAAATTTACAATAGAACCCTTTCTCAACTTTCATCTCCGGCCATCTACATCTTCACCTTCCGTTAGCCGCCTGAATGACGCCTGAATGAACCAATCAAAAGATCGCATTTCCCATTTGGGCATATCATTTATGTCAATTTTGGTGGACATGTTTAAAACATGTTTTGCTTCTGAAAAGACAAACAGTTCTACTATTGGACATTCGCTTAAAAATTTAAATAGGGTTTGTGAGCTGTAATGATTAGTGTTTATAGTTGTAAAACAGCTGAGAACTTGGTGATACTGGGGATTGTCCTTTATACCGATGTTAAAGAATGTAGGATACCAATAACTAAAGTGCCTCCCATAAGCTTGTGCATTTAGAACTTTGCTGTGTAGTCCATGCAACTCATTAAGAGATTTAGTTGCAGGGTAAAAGTGTATCGGGGTGGGACAAAAGTAGCAAAGTATAGCGACGTACTTATTCGAGTTGTCAAAGAAAACAAGTCCGGCGTGAAATGGAGGCGTATTCTTTAAGTATATTATGTTTGGAAATAGATGCAAGGCGGGATATGATGCGTCGACGTAAATGAAGAATAAGACTTTGTCGGATGTTGAGTAGCCAGAACGTTGTATTGAGAAGAAGGTTTCGCGAAATGTTTCGGTGAAGAGTAAAAAGATTGTGCAGGTTGAACCCAACTTTCTTGCGGAGAATCTAAGATAACCCTGAGTTAAATTTACGGTTTTTGGGTCGTCACCGACATCTAATAATAACATGTTGTTTTCGTGTATAGTGGTCGTATGGAATGTGTTAGGATTATTGGTGGTAATAGAGTTATCAAAGAGATATCGTTGAAGTGGTTTTATTCGAAGTGGCTTAGAACTCACAACAAAGTTTATCAAACAGTTGTTGTGGATCCGTGTTGATAATTTGATAAGTAGAGGATCTTTACTGAAAGCTTGAAGTACAGGTAATGTGAAAACCAGACAGTAAAATATAATAATTTTCATTGTGCTCTCTGATATTTTATAAGTTGTCTTTTGATTCCAAGTCAGAATGTATCAATTTCTATTCTTTAGATATTTCCGGTTGTGTTTTCCTGCTGGAAATTTTTGCATCCAGGTCTTCGAAATCGAATGAATGGAATACAAAGGTGTATGAAAGTATGAATATGTTAAAATCTTCATATCGCATGTAATAAGCCCTGGCGCGTGCATGGGTTTTGTAATCACTTAGCAGTATAATTCGAAGTGTTTTATGCGTTACGAGTTTCCTCAGAAAAAATACAACTTTATGATAATTAAAATTATATAGCCACTTGAAAGCTGGAGCGCGTGCAACATACCTATATAATTGAATGAGAAGATGGAGTAACGGAGGGCATGGATGGCCATGCCTATATAATCTTTAATACATTTTGTTTGTTTTTACAAATGTGTTTTTTAATAAATATTTGAGATCTTCTTACGTTAGTTTTCTTTCCCCTTAGTTTTATAGCTATGGCTTATGAAATATTCAAACAATTTAACTATTTTCACCCATGTTAATATCTCTCTGTCTTATATAATAAGCCATCTCGTCTGCTCGTATTATGTAATCTCTCAACATCATAATTTAAGGTATGTTATGAGTTACTTCATCTTCAAAAAACAGTACAACTTTATGATAATTAAAATATTACGAACATTCAACAGATGAAGCTTCGGCTGTCGCGAAAATATCCGTAGGTGTTAAGACTGTGTTAGTTCCTTGTCATTTCAGAAAGCGAGCAGAGCATTAAATATTTATTCGGCAGTCTACTTCCGCATACAAATAAATATTGGCTATACGTTATACTTTATTAATCACGCAAGTTTCAAACCTATAAAATTTCACATTATAATAGGGGCACGTGTAGCATACATAGGTATAGGATGTTTGAAGCATTTTGTTTTTTGAAATTATGCACATACTTGAATGAATTAAAATATTTATGAGATCTTCCTACGCTTCTTTTCTTCACTCTTAATTATAATTTTTGAATTCTAAACCTAACGTTTTAAATTAATTGCTTTGTAAAATTATGACTTATAAATTCGTATATTACCTTTATTTGGCGTTCAAAATATATGTAATACTTATTTCAAATAGTGTTACTTCATGTCAATTATAAAAACTATGCAGACAATTAGTTCAGCATCTTAATGCACGAGCATACATTTTTATTTTGGCAAATACACAAACAATGTTACCTCCTTTTTTCCCAAAAATAAAATTTCCCTGACTCTTTTTTCATCGATTTCTCTTTTTGTGTCACCCACCGTTTACTGTCTTCCACGAAATAATATATTAAATTTTCCAAACGTCTGTTGTTTCACTACTTTCAATCCTCCGCTTTCAATATCACTTACCCGAGAACAGACATCCATAGAGAATGAAAGCGTAAAGATCCAAGAAGTCAATAAAAATGCAAAAAAGTCCCGGGAAAAAGAACTTTTTTTATTTGTTATCCCTCCTTTGAACTTTCTTCTTATTCCATTGTTCTCTCTGTGTCTGCAGTTTACAGACAATAGATCACAAAGTCCCTTCCACCTCGTTTTCTCCATTCGCAAAAGAAGAAGAAGGAAAATAAGGGAAATAGACGGTTCCCGTTTTCATTGCTTTTCTCGCCTTTTTTATTCAATAAAAATCGTTTGAAATTATTTTTTCTGCTGATGCCACAGCTTCCTAGTAGAATGCCCCAAAAATACTGCGATTTTTTAGAACTTTTTTTTAGCCAAACCCAACCCTAAAATAGTTCAATGGCCTACATTACGACCATTTTTTTTGTTTACGGTGCGACATTTTTTATATCCCTCGCATTTAAATCAAATGGCTGCAATTACTGGTGGAATAATCTCCGCTTAAAATCTAGTTTACGGTCGACATAGTGTGGAATAAGCAAAAAGAAAAGGAGAGAATAGATCGATGTTTGTGCATTCACACACATTTGAATATTTCTTAAGAATAGTAGCCTGGCCACTTTGAAATTTTTTTTCAGGAGAAAGTGCTGTTTTCTGAGATAGAATTAGGCGGGAGTAACGGAGCTTTAAGGGCACTTTGGGAGAAAGTTAAAAGGAATTTATGGGGGTTTCAGTTATCATCGCTCTTTTGCACAATGGCGACATCACACACATTTAATTTAATCACCGACTGCCAGTTCTGAGCAATAAACGGTAATGGTACAGTTGTAAATTTTAATGTCCAAGACGAAACAGAGACAAATAACTCTTAACGGGAGAGAGTAGGGACGACATCCATTGAAAAACATATTTGTTGTTGTCTAATTTGCGTAAATAGTGGTTTTGAATGCGTTGAAAATATATCTACGACCTATTATAGGAATATCATAAACTAGCACTCTGTTATTGTCTATACATTATTTATGAGATCAATGCCCTTAAACTCCATTAAGTATATATATATAAAGCAATTTTACATGTTTACACAGATACAGAAAACATAAAGAGAAAGCAAAATCAACCTTGTGTAGGTAATAAAAATTTGAATGAAGCGCTGTGTCGTTTTTAAAGGTAATAAAATGTTGTGCTGCCTGAAGCGATGAAAATGTTTGTGTTGGAGTGAAAGTCTAAGAAATATTAAATACTACTGACATGTGATAACGCGACAATCCGACTTTTTTGGAGTTTCTCTCATTGTTCCGTTTATTGCATCCCTCGCCTTGTAAGTAGCTTACAAACTAGTGACAATTCTTTTAGTGCATTTAAACGAAATGCACAATGTTGAAAATTTTGTGCGTTTGGATCCTAAAATTGCTAAAATAAAAAAAACGCATTTAAACTTCCTGTTCAAGTGGAAGCGATAATGATATCTATAAGCAATGTCACACTACACACCATGAAAATGTCACAAATTATAAAGGTCGCGCTAGTACTTATAATACAGATGCTTATAAGATGACTTGGATGATTTATTTCTTTTCTTTATATCTTCTTCTTATCTATTCTGGTGTCTCACACCGTGACCATACTAATCGAATCTACAATCATGTAGAACATAACTCATGCTACCTCTGTGCGAGAATTTAGCAGATGTTCAGAAACCCAGTTTTACAAGATATTCATAAGCTTTTATAAGAGTTGCTTTACCCACATAATCTACATACAGATTCATAAATAGTTAAACCGTACTTTCACTATGCGTCAGAAAAAATATGGCAGAGATTTCAGGAAATTTTAAGGTTTACCCAGATAATCCCTTTCCATTGCCTCTGATGTTTTTTGTGGCAAATCCGAGAAAAAAAGTATAGTGAAATCTTTTGTCATTATCATTCACCTCCTTTTCGATCCATTTATTCGCATAAATGTTGTCACATATAAAGAACGAAATCTCTTTATAATGCACACTTTCTTTGGCGTATTCTAAATGTAGCCGTTTCACTTCATTTGCTATTCGAGTTGAGAAATCTGCTATCATCTTAGAGAACATTGAACAAAAGGAGAAGAGAAACAATTGGGTCATTTTTTACTCAAATGTGAAAGTGATATATCACTTAATTTACACATTACATGGGTAAATTATCATCATGACGAATCTGTTGTGATGGTGATGGTGGTAACGAGAAAGGTAGTTATCATAATCGTTTACACAACCAACATTGCAAAATTCAGATCTGGTGTTTGCAGAAGTACAAACCTGAAACTAGATGGCAAAGAAAACAGTATCAGTTTAGGATATGTGAGCAGTCATAAAATCCGAGTGTGGCATATAAATTTATTCCCGTATCTAACTGGCTCTTTAGCTCTGCAAGAATGAAAGATGACACATTATTTTCTTTTAGATATCAGCTTCTCTTTTTACTTTCGCGTGACGGTTTATGCTATTCCCAGATATTTTAACTGTGTAAAATTTGGGAATAAGGTCATTGGAACTTTCGATTAGTTCAAAACATAATATAGCAGTTCGTTGCGAGATTGTATTTCGATATTTGTGTTACCAAAACTAGAAATGAGTAGCGAGCATTTCTCGTTAACTTCATACTAAATAAGGTATACACGGGACATGGAAAAAACCAGAGCTACTTTCCTTGTCACATCCACATTTGCCGGTAGTACACTCTTGACTTTCACTCAAGCAACATCGTCACAGCAGCTCGGTCTCTTTCTCTCTTCTAAACTTTACATTGTTGATACAGTAGACATATAAGCTGTAACAAGATCCTGTTTTGGAGAGTTTGGAAATTCTTTCGCCTAAATATCTCTTTGCTTTACAAATTGTTTTTAAAACGCCGCTGGTACCAATTACGGTCCTTATCAAAATATTTGATATCAGATCGTGTCATAAATACAAGCTTAAAATATAAAAGTTGCCATTGTGGCATCTTTTGAGGGATTTTTATCAATTTTTTAAAACCTTTAAAAAACAAAAGAAAGCCCTGTTCCATCCTGTAATCGATTTTTCATTTTTGTGTCACGTGCCATTTCCTACCTTATATGCACAAATTTACACAACGTACTCAGTCTCTTTCTCTATTTCTGAGCCAGTTTAGAACCTCCGCTTTGAAAATTGCTTACTGAAAGCTAAAAAATGTGAGATGAAAACATGTAGAAAGAAGTCAATAAAACTATAAAAAAAGTCACGGGACAATATTTTTCATTTATTGTCCCAACCATTCAAGTCTCTCTTGTTTTATTGTTTTCATTGGGTCTGCAGTTTACAGATAGTAGATCAAAACGTCCCATTCACCCTTTCTGGTCATTCTGCTGCTATTGAGGGCAAAGATGAAAGAGCGAAGTATGCCATCCTTTTTTATTGCTTTCTCGCATTTTTATTCAATAAAAAAGAGGTGAAGAGATGCATCCGCTTTCAAATGGATTTTTAAAAGGGATAGCACAAACTGCTTTGCTAGATTTTTATATTGCGTTTAGTCAACTTACTATCAGGCGGAGAAAGCTTATAGCCTATATTTCTGCTTTCCTTGTTGAAATATGCCGGATTTTATTTTATTTGCATTCATGCTAAATGGCTGTAATCAACAGCGAAAAGGCAAATCTCTGCTTAAATTCCTAAATGCGAGATCAACATGACTAAATGTGATATTCGTAGATAGAAGATAATATAAATTTGCATACCAGCCTTTCCAGCATCTCTAGAGACTGATGGTCATTTTGGGAAACAAGTTGAACCAGAAATGGCTGCTCCTGCAATGAAATTATGTTTTAAGTATACTCTAAGAGAACTTTAAAAGAGTTTATGGGGTTTACAGTTGTCATCATTTGTTCTCATGTACAATCCAAACATTACACCCATATTAATATAATCACCACCTGACACTTCCAAATAGAAATGACAATGGTATAGATATAAATTTTATTGTTAACGATGAATTAGATTATATGTATACTCAACAAACGACGACAATTGAAAAATGAGTTTGTCATTTCTCAACAAATTTGAGTAAATGTGGTTGAAAGTTGGAATGTTTTGGTAGTAAAGTACAAAATTTTTTAACTAGTTTTTATGTCATAGTTTTATGCCATTTATGCTTTGTGTTTGGTTTTTAATGGTTTTCCTGCCTTTAGATGTTAAATTTCAATCAATCATCGTATTAAAAACCGGCATCCAAGCAGTTATTGAAAATTAGCAACGTAAAAATCTATAATTAAATGTCCTTGTTTTATAAATACTTTTTTATGATATGTTTTCCTGAAGTAAAATCATAAATGAATCTGAAGTTTCTCGTTACTATGAGAAGCTATTATAAAGGTTTTGTTTCGCATTTGAGCAAGGTGAGTACTACCATGCGTATGACAGCGGTTTCTTAAAATTGCATTATCAATATTTCAACTGGCTGATGGTGCCATAAAGAAAGATGACTTGGATGATTTATGTTCCCAATCTTCGATGTGCCCAGAAAGCTGGTATCAAAAAAACTTTTGATCGAATCTCATATCTCAAATACATAATTCATTCACGCTTTGCGTGCTTTTGCAAGAATACCACATTGTTCAAGAAAACAAGCTGAGCTGCATAGACTAGAGCTCTGCAGACTCCACAATCCACACTTATTACAATATCCTATTACAATATTTCTTGAATGCGTAAATAACGGGTTTTAAAAGAGAAAGCTCAGTTTTACCGCGTTATGGACGCCATTATGACTGATATATGAGAAATATTAATGTTAACACCATAATATCTTCAAGTAAACTTTAAACTTGCTTTTTTTGCTAAATCTGTAAAAATGTGGGATATGATCTATTTTCTTTGCCATTCACCTCGTTTCCGATCCATTTATTTTTGCAAATGTTATCATTCAGAAGAAAATGTGATTATTATCGGTTTATTTTCGACACATGAAACGTACCATCATAGCAGACCATCAAGCAAACTAGAAAGAAAATAAAATGTACGTCGTGTATGGCATATCTACAAATAATGCAAACGTCTACTGTTCCTCTTCACGACCTAATATGTCATCATGTCAAATATTCAAATTCAGTTTATTCGGTGAAGAAATATAATAATCAACACCAAAATAACTTATTTTAAAATATCACCATCAAAACATCATAATAGATTCAAAGCATCGAATACACAATACAGAAACATACTCACCCACAAAATCTCTACCCATCCATCCAGAAAAACCGCACCTTAACTTAATCACCCGCATGGCCTTTGCTTTTAGCAAGTTTTCTAGATAGTAAACTTAAAATAAATATTGTCGCACCAACATTCAAATAGTAGCTATAAAGCGGCAGAGAGATTACAGCAGGGGAGCATT
Source organism: Willowsia buskii (assembly GCA_034700685.1). NCBI lineage: Eukaryota > Metazoa > Arthropoda > Collembola > Entomobryomorpha > Entomobryidae > Willowsia > Willowsia buskii. The sequence goes on from JAQIXW010004590.1 coordinate 8,451, forward strand.
TGACACATAGCCAGAATAACATAACCTTAGTCCAAAAATTCCATGTCAACATTAAATAAAGTATAATTTGTGACATATTTTTTACTGTGCAGAATAAAATGCTAATTTGAGGGTAAAACAGATCAAAAATATAAATATCGCTACAGTAAAAAAGAGCCTTTACAACAATGACAAACCGTTTTAGAAATATTTGAACAAGACAATAAAAAATAGTTATGGATCGAGATATTTCAAATACACCTAGCTGTAAGCTAATTATTCGACACAATTTTGTTACAATCTTTTGATAACTCTGATTTGTTAAAGTATTAGTTAAAAACATATCCGAAAGATAACGTCCAGTGTCAAAGTCAAGCATAAAGAATATAATTGGAACAATAACTCCAAGTGTGGGAAGGTAACTTACGACCAAAATACCAATTTTCTGATCCAGGTCCGAATATTTCTTAGATATTTTTCTTTTAGAATTTTGAGTTTCTAAAATTTGATAACCAAAAACTTATGTCAAAACTTTAAAATATTTTTTTTTAATTTTTTTTTTAGAAAAATGAAGCTGCTTACTAATTGTCAATTGGTCGGCAAGCTCCAAAAGTTGATTGAACCCATTAAGATTTTGGCTGCTTCCGCTAACCACAATAAAAACGATCATAAAATTTGTGACAGCCACTCCAAAAGGTATCCACAAATTTGCTTTCTCAAATATTTCTAGCTTTCGATGTTTAACAAACGAATCATAAAATAAAGCAACAAATGCAGAACTAACACCGTAAAGACAAATTATAAGGAAGCCTATAGAAAATGGTAAATATTCTAGTGTAGGCTTGAATTTGTTTGATATTTTGGTGAAGTTTTCATTCCAAACTATTGGAAAAGGCCACAATAACGAATAAGTTGTAGAAACATTGCTAACCATTCGTCTTTCAAGTTTTGTGAGTGCCATGTTTTTAAATATTATATTTCCCCAAAACACTGATTGTCCACTCCCCTGTAAAAAATATTGTGTACCAGAGAATGGCTAGATAAGTGCGTTCATGCGACCTTGCGTGCGTTAAGATTATATGAAACTACTGGTCAAATAGTTTGAAACAACCACTAATATCACCAAATTCTTGAGACCATAGATTAAATTAATTCTTAAGACTTAAATTGTTTAACAACCCGAGTTTAAAATTTAACTGGGCTCTTCTAAAAACCAAAATTGCTTAAATATTTCGAATGAATAGCAGAAAATTGTGGTACTAGCTGAAAATGTATTTGTGTATGCATATATCTTTTAAACTCGACGTCAGACAATTATGATTATGACAAATGAATTTATAACAATTGTGGTGGAAAATGGAATTAAAAGAACACTAATAACAATTCGTTTCTGAGATTTTCGGCCAAGCCATTAAAAAAGGTATTAATCGAAATATTTCAAATACAGCTGGTTGTAGACTATTAAAATATTAAATATTTTAGCATTTATAATGCTTTTAGGGATTGACTAAATTGGCCGATCTTTTTTATATTTGATGCGCGAAACCTCTTGTATGTATGTTTATTCCATAGATAAAGAATAATTCGGTTTGAAAAAATTTCTTGATTTTATATAAAATTTCACTTTTTGAGCGATCCAGTAGTGATCGATTAAAGGTTGTTTAGTACTTAAAAGCTAAAATGGGTTCTAATTTAACGGTCCTAATCTACTGCAATCATTTACCGACTTCAAAATGATATAATTGCGTAATCAGTTTTGCAAATTACAATAGTTTAGAAAGGCATTATTTTCACCTTTTATTAAATTTGTATTATAGTGGACACTCATTTCATCCTTGTAATAGTGAGGCATTGGTAATTAACCATAACTAGTCCTCAGCATATGAACGCTGGATTTTTTTTGTTTCTTTAAATCAAATTCAAATGAAATGAAAAGGAAATGATAACTTATGTAAGATAAGATTATCAACAAATATTGCTACGCTGTTTTGCAGAGATTTTCTTATGTACGGATGCAAAACGGAACAAAGGGGAAAGTTTACGGGAAAGCCTAGGTAATTTATTGCCATGCCACAGTGGATGTCACTCAAAAGAGAACAATGCATACAGATAGCCTTATTTTGCGAACGAGTGATAAAAAGGCATACAATTGCACTGTATCGCATAGTTTATTATTATTGCTGAATGAATACCCACAAAAGTGTACTGATTCTGCATAATGCGTAGAAAACCGGATTGGGTAAGAGTAGAATAAAAAAATCAAGGTAGTAACGACCTTGGTTGCTACTTTAACTACCTCATCAAATTGCATATTATAGTAATAGGATGCATCCACCCTTCCACCTTAGGAGTTTTTATATCTGACATTGACATGTGGCATGACAAAAACATTTAAAAGGAAAATGCCAACGATGCCGTGCATACTCCAATATTTACTCTAGAGATAAGTGCAATCATCCAAAAAATGAGATCGTAACTGGATCTCTTCTTGACTGAAGCAACCTGGAAATTCTAGGACCAATTTAGATTCTGCATTTGTTCATATATTCATATCAAGTTGCCCTTCCATTTATAAATTTTCCGGCAAATACGAAAGAAGGATAAACATTTTAATAATGAACAAATGCAAGGACATGTATGAGTTTGAAGACGAAATATAATTCAAAATAATTGAAATAAACAGATTCTAAATCAGATACTTATTTATTTACAAATATTTTTTATCATGTTAAGAAAATATCTTAACAACGGCTCATTAAGCGAAGCCCTTACCAAACAGATGCAACACGACAACAAAAGATAAAACCTAAGATAATCGAATATCCACACATTCAGCATCAAAAACGACAAACAATATATTCAAACAACAGTCGCACCAAATCGATTTCCTCCAAGTCATTAAGAACACGCTAGAAAACGATAAGTTTCACACACTAAATA
>JAQIXW010004591.1:0-11368 GCA_034700685.1 Willowsia buskii
GGTGTGAACCAGCATAGAACACAGTTCATTCATGTGTCGTTGTTGCAGAGAAAAAAAATGAAGTGTTCTGCATTGTACAGTATGTATTGTATGTATAAATCTCAGTCAATCTATTTGTTAGGTTTTTTGGCATTTTGTGTTAAAGGGCTATTATGTTGTGGACGGGAAAAATATTGTGGAAATGGTGGTGGCTGGTCAATGCAAACAAAGCAAACATGCAAAAAAATGGTGAAAGGAAAGAATGGAAAAAGATTAGAAGAGAGAGAGAGAGAAATGGATGTGATTTACTTTTGTTTGTTTGGAGTTTTAGGGTGTGCAGACTTTTCGCGTGCTAACGTTTATTCCGGATTATGGATCATGAAAAGGAAATTATAGGATCTTATAGTTTTTTAGTGTGTCGTGCGCTGTACAATATTGCTTTGTGCAAAAAAATTGACTTCATGCTGACCACTGACCAGTGTTTATATGCATGCATGTAGTATTTATGCCATGTAGAAAGGAAAGGACAGATTCAGAATGAGATTTTAAGTTTGGTAGCATTACTGGACATTAGACGGTATTGGGAGAGCGACGAAGAGAGAGGAAAAGCGACAAAATGGGATTATTTTATTCAAAGATCTGGGTTCTGATTAAACCTGTGATGATGATGATGGTGCTAGTTGGTAATCTCCTCGTGTGTTAAAGATATGTAGGTAGTATGTACCTGTGTACATAATATACTCAGGCTGCAGGATGCGACAATGGAGAAAGTTGCCAGTGTATAATAGTTGGTACATTGAATGCTGACACACCACTGTTTGCCCTGGTCAGCGAGGACATTGGGGGTCAAAATTTTATATGAAGAATGTGCAGTTTTTTTTGCTATGCTGCAGAAAGACTCCGTCCGTTTACTGGCTATCATATCTAGGCAGGTATGTGCACCCTTGCACTGTAGCTGGTAAATTCGGATAAGGTGAAGTATAAGTAATTACGCAGGGTTTCAAAAAAGTCTCAGGTTGCAGCGGAAATGGCTTTCATTATGTAGGTAGGTATGCACCTGATCAACTTATGTAACAAAAGTAAACACAACAAAGTGTTTTTTGGATTTAGGTTACCTAACTTAGGTACGAAGGTATTTATGTATGTAGAAATATGAGAAAGAGAATAAGGTGCATTATCTATATTTTTCGTTTTGACTGGTATTGGTATTGATTGATGGCTGATTAGCTGTGTAAAGGAAAGAGGAAGAGAAGTTTGAAAGATGTGTTTTGGTTGAGAGGAACGGAAAAGGCTAGCTGAACTTTTGGCTGAACGAATAGTATAAGTAAGCAAACTTGAATACCTAAGGATATATGCATAGGTAGGTATGTATTTTTTTCGTCGCGTACAGGTCGTGAAATAAAATGTCGGAAACCGGAAATGATGTGTGTATTAGAGAAATATTGGATATATACTAGCTGTAGGTACCTTCTTGTCACGCAAGTGTGCATGAATAAAGCTAAAGGGTTATAATGCAGCGTAAAATATTGATTGTAAGTATAAGTACTGATGTACAAAACACTTTCCAACCGGCCTCTGGATCTGGAATGCTTAAAAACTGTTTAAAAAACGTATGCTTAGATAATAGATGTAGTTTTTAAAAAGTATGAAAATGCATCAGAGAAATAAATATTATTTAAAGGGCATGTTTACTGAATAGCATGCTCTTTTGAATAACTGATGCTAAAGCAAAGTGGGGATTCCAAAGCTGGTTCCTGAAATATAGGAACTGGTCATTTCACCCCCCAAACACACGCAATGACTAATGGCTATATTTTACCTTGTCCAAGAAGATATTTGATGATGAACTTTGTATGATTTTTAATTTTGCAGGTGATGGTGTCGACGAAAAATCGTTTATTCTACAGCGGCCTAAATCCCGCCTCCCTCAAGTCTCTACTGAACAGTAATCGACGCAAGGAGAAAAAAGCTGGAGGAGGGTCGGATGAAGATAAGGTTGAGGAGGAACGGGACTTCCAAGAGCCTACAATGATCGATACAAGTCATATGGCGGGGGACATTGCAAAAGTGAATTGTTCCTCTACCCATTTCGCAGTTATGTCATCTCTCGGCTACGTGTATACCTGGGGAGTTGGAAAAAGTGGACAGTTGGTGAGACCAGATGACGACAGCAAAAGCTTGGAGCTTATCTATAGCGCGGATGATAAAATGATTATAGCGTCGGACGTGTGCTGTGCGGGGGACTGTACGTTTGTGGTGGAAAAAGAATCAGGCTCCCTGTTCGGCTGTGGGTTTAACTCATGCGGACAGCTTGGAAAAATGGAGAGCGAGGAGGACCAAGCGGTGATGATGATAAGGACGAAGAAACGGGTGGTCAAAGTGAGACAACCGTCGAACATTTATTTTAAGCTGAGGGAAGTCCCAGGATTGCCGAAGCAGCACTCATGGGAAACAGAAAATTCAGTGATGAGCACGCACAAAATAGCGCCACCGGTGCGTGATGTGGACCAGGAGCTGTTGGAGTGGGTGATCAAGGCCTTCCGAAGGAATTATGATGCACCAAAAATGATTCAAAATGTAAATTGAAAAATACGAGTAGCTAAATATTGATTGTCCGCATTCTTAAATATAATAATTTTTTAATTACTTTATTTTGTTGCGTTTCTAGTGTTTGAAATCGGAGAATTTTAAGGCCGCCTCAATACTCGAAACAATGGCTGAGAATCATGAGCAGGCGCTTCAGCATAATCTCGCTGGTGCCGGAGCTGCTAAAGCAGAAGTTCGCGGGGCGATTGCTAAATACCTTGCAAGTATAGAACATACCAAACTTCCAAACATTGAGCAGGTAAGGAAGAACTAATACCAAGGTTTAATTATGATATGCGCGGAAGTGTTTTTTGTAACATTTGTTTTTTGTAATTGATCTAAAGGCATGTCGATTTCTCACCATTGTTATTCATCATTGGTCCAAGTTCTTGCTGTCAGGTTGTGATTTAGAGGAAATTTTGGAGGAGCAGAGACAAATGCCAAGATGGGGTCCATGTTTGTGTAGTGCAGTGAAAGAGGTCATTTCACTGGCAGATGAAAGGTTGTTCACGCAATCCTGAAACGTTTTTGTAAAGATAATTTTTGTAGATTCTTTTGTAACACAATATTTTTGTAATCTCTAGTGCGGATTGGATTGCGAGCAACCTGACACCAGTTTTTATTCTCAAGTGCATAAACGAGAGTAGTAAGTGGAGTCCTGGTGGAGACGAGGCGGACGAGGATCATCCACATAATCATTCGATAAGCCCCAGTAGCAGTAGTGGTAGTAAACCTGCAGCCACAAGTAGTGGGGAAAATGCGCAGTTTAGTGGTAGCAGTAGTTCTACAAATCATGCAACAGTTGTTGGTAGTGTGACCGGAGCGTCTTCGTCGTCAGCGTCAGCAACTTCTTCCTCCGCTTCTTCAACGCTGAATGTGCTGAATGGAAACGTGTCTTTTGGAAGTTTGTGCCAGTCGTCAGCCTCGAAATAATAATGTAGTATTTAGTGTAATTGATATTTGTGTAAATTAACATGAAGTGTAAAACTTTTAGCAATGTTGTCAATGTTAGTAAGATGGATTGTCTCAGTTCACCCCTTTTATAAAAAGCAGCTTCATTTTTAGCTTTTCAGGCTTTACTTTTACTCAAAGATAGATTGTCGTAGGTTAGTCGTGATATTCTCTTTGATATTGTCTTACCTCCAGGGTGCCAGCTTTCGAAACTATCAAAACAAATGTTTACTCGTTTAGTTGTTTATTCTGATATCACAAGAACAACTTTCAATTCAGGGTATAATCTTCTGGTCATCGTACTATATATTTATAAAAATCTAGTAGAGCCGTAACATGTGTCATTTATATAATGTACGCGGAATTCTCTCTACTTTCATCACCATTTCTTCTATGTTCAAAAATCACATACAAAGTAATTCAACCTTGTTTCTATAATGTACTCTTTTGTTCTAGTCAGCAGTCAGTAAAATGATAGGAGGTTCAGATAACCAAAAAGACACTTTTGAACTAGATATTATCGTTATGCAAATACTAAGGTAAACTTTTAGTAGGCCGTAGGCTCAGATATGTTTTATAAAATGTGTATTATATTTGTGTATTGTTTTAATTTAATTCAGATATAGCCAAAGAATAGTTGGAACTGAGAGTCGAGAATGCATCATAAATAACGCTTATAAAATTGTAGCTTGTAGTGAGTTAAAAAACTTCGGTTTGAATACGCACTGTAAAAAAAGTTGTGTATAGGTATAATATATAGTTAGTTATGGTGGTGGTGGCGAATGGGTCGCAATCAGTATCATTTACTCGCAGCAATGCAATATACTGGTGCAATTATTGAAGTAGCAAAATATTCTCATTCGCCGTCTTTCTAAAAGCTTGTGCAACAATAATATTTAGATTTTACTAATTTTGTGTAATCCTTCACGTGTAACGTTGTGTAAGCCTGTCACTAGTGTATAATGGATTAGATGGACAAAATTTAACTAAAACTGGACTCTTTTGAGAGCAGATTTAATACGCTAAAACAAAAACGCACTGTAGCTTTCTAGCAATAAAAACGCATTGAATTTAGATACATTTGGTTTTAGAAATACAAGTCAGTGTAGTTTTCATATTAGAAGTTTGTAAGAAAATATAAATGAGATTTGTATACATGTTTAGACTTTTTCAACGCAAATATCTTTTTCTCCAGAACAGGTGCAAAGAATACTTTTATTCTTGAAACAACACAAAATATAATATGGTAGTCTGTAGATAATGAATTATTAATTTGATAAAAGATCAAACTACGTCTTGTCTCTCGTCTTATCTTTGGAAGCTTACTCAGACTAGCCTTATTACATGTTAATAAAAACAGGATACATACCTACAACAAATAATGAGTGAACACAGAGAAGATATTAAAAAATTAATAACGTTAGCTTTAGTATAAACTTGTAAGAAAGAAAAAAAAGTAAACATTTTTGAAAAATATAATCGGAAACACAGAAATTAACTATATTAATTTGTAATACAATTTTTGAAAACAAAAAATACTCTTCTTCACTTTTTAAACTCACTTTCATGTATAGCTCATTGGTTTTATAGAAAGAGAAGAGCACTGTCGGAGAAAAGATTTGTTTAGGTTTACAAGCAATAAGTTAGTGTAGTTCATGCAACAGAAATAATGAGATTTCATTTTGTAGCAATTTTCAGGAACGTTCAGATTATTCTACTTGCAATAATTTTTTCGCTAACAGCTTCTTTCTAACAAACTATCCAATAACAATAGCCTATATGGAAAGCTTTGCCTAATCAAGTTGTTATCAAATTCGTACTAAAGAAGAAAGTAGCCTTACATTTTAAAAAAAATCATTATGTAACTTGCTGTTTTAATGCTAACAACCTTTTACTACCAGCCAAAAAAAAACTCATGTTGATACTAAATGTTATAAAATAGTTTGTTTGTAGCATTCATATCTTTGTAAAGTAAACCTATAGAATAATTTTGTTTTGTAGTTGGATGATGTGAATTGCAAGTTTTATGCAGGAACAAGGTTCGTTTGCAATTTAATATGTATTAATCTTCAGGTAATTAGCAGAATGGAAACAAATAAGTAGTCAGTTTGTTTTTTTTCGCGACGAAGATTTCTGGAAAGTAGTAGATGTAGGTACCTCTATATTTTCACAGACCGGATTGTTTCCTGTTTTAGCTCAATGTATAATGCAAGGTGTTCTGTTATAGATTCTCTTATGTTAAGATGTTAAAGATAATTTTATTTAAACACAAAGCTTACTTTATATTTTAAATCGAAATGCTTAAAATAGTTGAACAATACACATTGCAATATGTCACATCACATTTAGTCTTGATATTTTACTCATTTCTTGCAATAATTTGTGGAGCGAAAAAATCAAACGTGAAATCTACGTGTCAAACAGAAAGGAAAATGTTTGTAGTTATTTAGTTGGTATACTTGTGAGTTGTGACTTGGCATAAAAGCTATATGTATTCATTTTAAAGATTTTTTGTCGCGGATTGTTCGTAAATACGTAATCATACGTTTCCAGATTTTAAAAAGTGTTTTACTAATACAGAATAAAAAAACTGAAATAATCCAAAGTTCATTCTTATGATTCATGATATAGTATTGATTTTTATTCCCATTTGCTCGTCATATATCTTTAAACAATTAAACATAGCCTGTCTTATTCTCTATCTGCTCATGTCGTCAATGAATCAGTCAACTTTTTTTTTAGTCTGCAGCAGTCTATACATCTTGAACATACAAAGCCAGCGATAACATCCTAAAATAGAAGTGCTAGACGAAACGTTATATTTATTTGAATTTAGATATGACACAAGAATTTATGAATAAGTGTCTTTTACAATCTGAGTATATTTTTATAAATTATTTTTGACTAGTTGGTTGTCTCCTCATAAGTAGTATCGACAAGAAAAGGAGAGTCTTTAAATGACATGAGGGGACTCTCATGCAAGCTAAATTGTCCTGTTGCCGCACTGTCCGTTACATGTGGGGAAGGTGGGCCCTCATAGTGCTCGTCATCTTCTTCATTATCTGAAATACCATCTGCACTTCTCAACGATGGCAAAATCTCTTCAGGTTCTTCTTCTTCCTCCATGTTACCCTCATCTTGTGGCTCGCTAGAAGATTGCAACTGGGAGGAGTTATGAATCAAATGATTTATGGTTGTTGTTCGCATATTGTTGAATTGCTGGAGAAAGGGATTCGGATGTTTGTGGTTTTTCGGTGCTGGAGAAAATAACAATGGCTTAGTTTTAGGTGCTAGGTGCTCGTTTCTTGGAGTTTGGGTACTCCTCTGATCTTCTTTTTTGGATGGGATTCTGGGTGATTTCGTGTGAGTTGGAGTAGTCGGTCGGAAAATTAGGCCGGGGGAGGAGGAGTTTCGGATTTGTCTGTGGTGAAGGGAATTCAAAAAAAATGTGGATTATTAGTTTGATGTTAATTTTTTTTAATGGGAGTTTGGAAGATTAAAAGATTACTTTGAGGGTGGAGTCTCTCGACTATTTTCTCTGGAGGATTTATCGCTGTTAAAACTACTATCCACTGAATTGTGCTGACTTGACTGAGGATGATCTGAGGAGGTGCAAGTGATTTGATGATTGTTCGGAGGAACATACAACATGGGCATTTCTTTTGGGAGGATATACTCCCTAATGAGGAGATCATCCCCTGTGAGCAGTAGCTCAGTATTCATTTGATTGTTCGACATCCAACTCTCTTGAAGCTCCAACTCGGGCTCCACATCTTCCGGATCTGGATTGTCAGTGTCGTCGTATTCCGTTTCACCGGAAGCTTGCAGTCTGTCAATATTCGGCTTTTCATAGAGGTGAAGCAACAAATGTCTGAGGTGTTGTTGGACATCTGGAGGTTGGCGCATCATGATGGGCGTCAGCTTCTTCTTTAGGTCCATGGACTTTGCTTTGTCGAAAAACTCGGGGTTCCGGAGTAGCGAATAAAGTGTACTGAGCACGTACGGAATGAACTCAAAGGACGCTCTGGAGGTGATCATGGTGAGAATACAGTGGAGGAATTCGAAATCCACTGTGAGCGCACTTTTTATAGATTCCGGGTGAAGGGCCAGATTCATCAGAAGGGCCCAAGCATATTCCATTAGGTAGATGTTAAATGTGGAGTCACCGTAGCTGGACTCGTTGTTATTGTTTGTGGCATTGTTGGGGTCACCAGTTGCCGAGCTATTATGCATAGCTTGGTTGACTTCGGAACGGAGCTGGTCTCGTTCCAGCTCTGTTTTGATGTACTTGACCAACCAAGGGATCACGTTGTGGTCGATCATAAAGTGTCTCATTTTCATCCGGAGGGAGAGCTTTTGCAGGGTGGCGATAACCATATGGCAGATAAACGATTCTTCTTGAGTTTTAAAAGTGAAAAGAGAGCGAACTAAGGTTTCGATGATAAAGTTGCTAGATGTGAGATAAGATCTGCCAATCCAGGAAGAAGCAAAAGCGTTGATAAGACGAGCAAGAGATTCTTTTTGATAAGTCGGGGTGGGAGAGAGGAAACAAGAAAATAGCTTGTGGGAGTAGAGCTGCTGTGATGTCTTCGTTGGTCTTAAGCCGAATAGGTCATTGCTGATAAAGCTATCCATTACTGTGACACGGAGAGCATGAGGTGTTTTTGTGATAAGCCATCGAAGTGCTTGGAGGAGACAGAGTCGATCAGTGGCTGGTAGTTTTTCACAGATGAGGTCATCCTTAATTTTGGAGTAGTTTAGAGTGTCTAAAGAAATGTCTGGAAGGCCGAGGAAGAGTAAAGATACGTCGGAGGATTCTGCAGGATAAGAGGATGGATTACCTCCAGCTACTGATGTCGCTGCTGTAGAGTTGACAGAGGTGGTGGAGGAGGTTGCAGCAGCTAGTTGTTTGAAATGGTTGAGATCTGGCTTGGAGGAACTGGGAGATGCTTCGCTGGAAGGATTCGTGAAAATTTCTGGGTAGATGAGATGACATTGATTGAGGATCAGGTCGATATTGGAGGTGGTGCCCGGTGCGGATGAGGATGGTGCTGTGTTGGCGTTGCTGACTTGTGCCAGAGAGCGTTCCAAAGCGGTGATTAAAATGGAGGAAACCTCTGCAAAATTACAAGACATAAAACTTCAGAGGGGTAACGTGAGACTTACATAAAAGTTAGGGGTAATGGTCAATGGTCAACTTACTGAGCAGTTTGGAGTAATTTTCTCGAACTCCCCTCAAAACCTTCCTGGTCTTCCTGTGAATACTCAACAACTGCAGGAACCTCTCCTGATGGTAGAGTATCGCAGATTCCGTCATTTTCAAGAGGGACTGGGGTATTACTTCTCCCGTCATGGTTGTGGTTGTAGTTGCTGGTACAGAGACCATCTCATTACTACCGCCATTATTTGTTGAAGCTTGTTTCGAAAGTGTTGAAACGTCGTCCAAAGTTGGTTGCGTTGTCACTGTCACTGTGGTTGTTGAAACAGGAGCTGTCAACGTGCCGGCCCTTTGCATTGAAGGTCTTCTTGCAGGAGATTTGTTGGAAGCGGTGACACCTGGTCCTACTGTTGGCGTCACAAGCACTGTCGAGGATGAGTTTTTATTTGCCCCTTTGGCGACAACACTGGCGAGCTTACAGTGATTCGTAATGTTTTCTTGGAGGAGTTCAAAATATTTGTTGACAGTGGTCTCCAGCTGTGCCCTCAGTTTGGAAGTCCAGTTTTCATGGAACAAGTCTTTAAAAATGGGATGAGGTCTGGGATCTGCAACAAATGGGAGTGCAAACAGAGGAAGTATTGTGGCGTCACTGGATAAGCTGGCGGAATTCTCTTCGAAGAACTGCTTTAATGACTGCATCGCCTGAGTTTGCTTCGCTTCTGGTTGATTTTGAGCCTTCGGGTAGATTGCAAAGTGGACGCGGAGGTAGACCTCTAGTTTCTTCATGTCTTCTGAGGTGACCTGGATGTGATTCTGAAATTGCCTCCAGAGCTTGAGAAATGTTTCGAGTTCCCCTTCGTCGAAGCTTTTGAGGAGGAGATCGCCATCGTAGTGGGTGAAGGCGGCTTTTATATCGCGACTCCCAGAGGGAAGCTTGGGGCACGGGAGGTTCTTGGCCACGCATTCTTTCGTAAACGTGGAGAGGGCATGCTCCAGTCCATTTACCTCCAGATACTGGAATATTTTTAGGAAATTTGTACTAGTCCAAACTATTATTTTCGAAATTTCATATTGATTAATTAATTCTGGCTCACCTCGTAGATAAGTGTGTTGAGTTCCGAGTATACCTCCTTGTTTTTGCATGGGATCGGTTGAATATGTGTGGACCCGTTGGTGGAGTCCATTTTCTTCACTGTTAGTAAATTTTGATAGCTTTCACTACTTCCGGTTGGCCAATAATAATGTATTGGAAATTTACGGTTTAACGAATCGGCATGTTTACTATGTGCAATTTGGCAAAGACCAGCAAGCACAAAATTAATTTGTTGATTTTAATTAATAAGTTGTTTGATTGAATATTTTTAAAATAATTTTTGATTGGATTCACTGGAAAGAGCAAAAATTAAATTATTCTTCTAGAGCAGCGATTTCCATATCGACTTTTATTCCAGTTTCAGCTAAATATTTGCGTCTTGCAAAGTTTAGCAGTAGCCTGATAGTCCTCGTGAGAAATCTGCTTTAAAGTAGCTACAATTTATCCTGAACTCACTTTTTACATGTGAAAGTATTTTTGCATGTAAAAAAAACCAAGTATTGATTCCGCTTTATCAGCAGTAGTGAAGCAAACTGGGTGACTGAAACTGCCTATGACTTTTAGCTTCCTCTCCAAAATTTTTCTTCCAGTTCCGTTCCTCCGTGCTTGCAATTTTTCTCTATTCTACTTAGCTTGTTTGCTTCACTTCCGAGTGTGTATCCGGGGATTTATGGATACCTCCACAAGTTTTTGACAAATGTTTCTTGTCATGTCAGTCACTAGTAAACTGTAATTAGTGGTAATTGCTTATTGAATGTGCGTGATGTAGATACACGTCACCCACTAGTACACGATTTTAGAGGAAGTCAGTGTCTGGCACGGGTTATATGATAAGATAATCTATCAAAGGAGCCAATTGTTTGCAAAAATATTTTTCGCAAGTGATGGGAAGACCCACCCACTGACCCAATAAATCTAATTTGATTTGTAGCGTCACCGTTCTTATTTCTAGCAATTAGAAAAGGATGAATTAAAAGGCTCCTCCGAGATCCAATTGAAGATTTGTACTTTTACGTTTCTGTGCAAAATTTTTATGCAAGGTTGTTACAAATTAGCTTTTTTATTATTGCTTCAGGGACTTTTTAATCTTATTAAATGGACGGGGCAAAGTGAGATGTCCTTTGAGCATTCGTCGTATCACCCACTACCATTTTCTATTATGTGCAATATGGCATTGTATATTCTTCCATAATATTTTATGCATTTTGTGTTGTCATTTAATGTCACGTTAACTCTGAATTTGTGTGGGTGAAGTTATATATGTGGACGTGAGCATAGCATGAATTTCTTAGCATTTTTTCTTAGAAAAAAATGGAGACATGCATCATAGAACAGCTTTTTTTTCTCTGGAGAAAATATATTCGTGATAAAGCGTAATACCGGTACCGTACTGCTGGACAGTATGCACCGTTTAAAAAAAGGCAAGAGAGGATATTGACCCAATGGCTATGTTCGTGTGGAATACATACTTTGTTGTATATTTTCTCATGTCACACGATACTTTCCAAGATTGTACCGTCGAACCCGATCATTGTCGTACCCGACCCCCTTAATCTTTACCATTGTTCTCGATAAAACAATGGCACTCCTCAGATTATGAA
>JAQIXW010004592.1:0-11368 GCA_034700685.1 Willowsia buskii
TTTCAATTTATCCATTTTCTGCAAAGAGTTCAGGTAGATTTAGATGCAACAAAATTTGATTTAATATCAGAGAGTCCAAATAGGCAGCTACGAAAATATCAGAAGATGAACGAACTAATTAAAACTGCGAAGCAAAATTATCAAACCGGAAGTGTGCCAATTTTAAGCTATCTGGATTCTGTTAGTATTGCCCTAAAGTTAGACTAATACTCCACTATGTGTAAATACAATTGTTTTATATATACAACTGTTGTCTTACAAACATTTATCATGATGACAGCATATAAGAAAACCAACCAAAGATTTCATACGTATAAAACTTTAAAAACATTATTGACTATGTATTAAAAGTTATTGATAAAAAATATAATATACGTGTAAATATAAATTCAGAATTGTGTACTAGCATTTTTAATGTTGCACACACATGTGCGTACATTTGTCTGTCGGTCTTTGCATGAAATCATGCAAGGTACCCAAGAAAAGTTACCTTTTTCAGGATTAAAATTTATAACCTTTTTTTTCTGTTGCCTTTTCTTAAAACAATGGAAAAGGGTAAAAGGATTAGGTTGTCGTTGGTTGAGAATGTCGAGTTTTTACAGCAGACGCTTTTGTCCTGTAAAATGGAGAAAAGGATTATGTGTGGCTCAATAATGATGTGCTTCATAATGGGAATTTAGGTGTATATAGCGAATAATATGTGTGATGGCAATAATTTTAGAAATAATGCTTTACCTTCACATTACTATTACTTGTACAAGACACGACTACAACAGGATCTACAGGATGAGGTGATGCGATCACGATGGGAGGACGCTTTTCGTGTCCATGATGAGTGTGTTAATAGCTTTTCATACGGTCACAAACTTAATCCTGTATATTTTATAAGCATAAATTATACACGTTTGCCCTTAAGATTTATGTACAGTGCCCGTGTCCCGTAACGTGCCACTTCGATTCGAACAAGGTGGAGTGGTGCGAACACAGACCCGAACCAAAAGAAGATTTTACTGCATCATTGTAAAACGTGTTAATGAATGAAAAACTGGAAAGAGAAGTTATCCCACAAACTCGTAATAATGTCAATTATAGGGATGACTCAACAGGGTTACATGCAGGTAAAAATTCAAAGAATAATGTGCTCAAAATTAGTAAATTAGTAGAGGTTTATCAGCATTGTCTTCTCCAAATATTCACGTTAAGACAAATAATACGCCTCAAAATTTTAAACATGTTCATTTGGTTTTATCCAACATCAAAATCCTGCTGAAATTGGCTTTACATTCTAAATAAAAGCAAAACTGCCAATAAGTATTGATATTGACACGTAATTAAACGCTTTGCAGCATGATAATGGTAACTTTGATGATACTGATTTTACCAAATCTATACAAATGTACATCAGACACATTTATGCTTTCGTAAGTTTTAATAACGAAATATTTTGTTAAACACTCAAATGCCATATTACACGATTTTATATATAGATATGAGCAATTACAGTAACTTTGAAAACAACTATCATGCAGCGCCATGGCCAATTTGCCATGTTAGTCAGGTGGGACGAATCTATTGCACGACAATGCAAAAGCGTTCATCCACCTTTCATTACACAATGTTCCTTGGTTTTAAAGCACAGCAGTAGTTAAATTTGAATGTACAATGTGTTCCTATGTATCCCCACCTTGAAGCGTAGTAGGCACTAATGAGCATTGTTGTTTTGTATGAAAATTGTGTATAGGATAGGTATACATAATATATCCCTGTAAATACAATATATCATCCTTTCACATTTCACTGACAAAGATTCCCACAAGATGCTTTTGCGATGACCGCAGCGAGATTTTTTATTGTTTTAAAACAGCCATCGGAACTCTTTTACATCCATATGAGTACATAATATTCAAACATTCAAAATCGGAGTTGTAGTACAAGGCGTCAAGAAATCCTTACAGCACAACATATTATGTAAAACTCAGAACAGTGTTTTTGTTAAATTATGCCTTTACTTTTTCACGAGAATATACAAATAGTATTTCTGTTCAGCCGAATCCCTTTGTTCTGTACAAAGTTTTCTTCAAATGTTTAAATAAATTAGTGTTTTAATGAAAATGCAAAAACCTCAACATTTTCATTCCCAAACAAGCCGACGACATTGTAGAGGAAGTCAGGTGTAATTCCTTGTTTTTCAGAAAATGTTTCCTGATATCTGATTAGGGTTATCTAAATGCAATCTGGCTTGGTTTGTGAATGCTAGGTTTTAGCTATTATTTTACTGAACGTTCAGTTTAAATTCATTTCTATCACTCAACTTTTGGGAACTTTTATCATGCATCACGTACAAAAATACAATCCCTGTATTTTGAAAGATTCATTTCTCCCTCTACGCTCTCTTCCTATATGCTTAATGGACTTTCCTAGCGAGTAAATTACAAGATAATTAGAAAGACATTATGTAATAATGATATGTATAATACATTTTAGTTAAAACACAGAAAGAAATACATCACAGTGTCTAAGGTTTGACTGTAAAATGTAGGGAGTTGGATTTGGTATTGTATTTTGTATTCCATACTCAAAAACTTTTTTATAGTGGGCATGACATGCCGGAGGGTTCTTTCTTCTACAAAAAGGTGCATTAGTAATGATAAGTACCAAACCTAAGGATGATACAACGCAATTAAATATTAACTCTGTATTATCATACTATGCAACTTTAAATGCAATGTGGCAATTTGTTAATCTCCTTTTAGTAAAGCCAAAACATGATATTCAGAATTGACTTGAATGAGATTGAACTGATAGCATAATTGCTTTACAAGAATTATTATTAGCTCACTTTCAATTTTTTCAACCAAAGATGTGTTGATCGATGATTGTTGCAGTTGGATCAAACTGTTAGGTTTCTGACTAATCGAATAAACCTAATTTGAATACTAACCAGTAATTGATGCTGAATTTAAGTGAAAGTAAAATACAAACTGTGCATAAAACAGTTCATTTCAATTATACTCAGATATTGTTACGATTATCCGCTAAAGCTCACATTTAACAAGAGGATCATTAAACAATGAACGATGATTCAAAGCTACTTAAGTCAATAGTTTGGAGTGCATGTGATTTGGTTTACAATTTTCAACAGTAATAATTTGAAATGTGTCATTAACAGTAACCACACTATGTTGCAAAGACTGGCTAGTTAAAGACTAAACTGAAGTAAAAACTGCCAAAATATTTCATTTTACACGAGGAAAGATTGACACAAGCTTTGAATAAATATTATAATAACATTTAAGGTTACTTAACAATTTAACTTCACAACACGAAACGCTGGTATTCACTTAAGTAGAAGATGAAGAAGTGATTAGCCAACAAGCTTGTCTAATTAAATGTTAAGAATGTTATATGCACGTGCTAAACTAAACTTGATTGGTCACATAGCTCAATGTAACGTTTTAAAATAAAATACATATTTAGTAATTTTAACGATGAGGGACTTACGCTACTTTGTGAAACCTAGATGATCCTTTCCAAACGGGGATTGGGGATGTCAAAATATTTTGCACATATTAAATATTATATCACTTATTCAATTTATCATACTCTTTAAATTTCATCCTTCTTGTAACTCTGCACTTTGTGTCTAATATTTGCACATTTCAACAAACGTCCATGGTTTTCCCAGTGTGACTGTCCACAACTAATTAGTTTTAACTGTCACAACTTTTTATTTGGTCTGTGGTTTTCCGGGTAATTTTTTAAAGATTATGATAACGATGATGACACTTAAACTTTTCGTGTAATTCAATGTAATCTTTCAGTGGCAAGCTTAATTGTTGAAACACTTCTTCAGAATAATAATCCCTTGTTTAGCAATATTTTAAATTGATTATCCTAATCATTACCACTTTCTTATTTATCTCCATTTTTATAGACTTTGCCGTGTGTCAACTAATACATTACTGCACAAACAATAAAAAGTAAAAGATGAAGAAAATCAAATCAAAATGTGTGTATGTGTGCGAGTAGTTTGTGTAGGTATCGGAATACCTAAACATTTTCATCAAAAATACACTACATGGGCTTCACACATTTCATTACATAGAGAGGAAATGGTAATGAAGAGTGACGATGATGATGATGATGGTTGTGTAGTGAATTTTGTCTATGCCTTGAGGATATTATACCATATCGTATATCCCACGGACGAGCTATGAACAAGTATTAAAGTTCGGACTGTGGGGATGTGATAATGAAGCATACCTAAGACAGAGGATGTTAATGCATAGCTATGCACTTTTTAACATACTCACTGGATATATTACAACCAACCAAGGCAAGGTATGTATCTACGTATGCATGTATTCCGAGGGTTTGCTCGTGTTGTAGAATGGTTATGCATACTAAAAAAGTTAAAAGTTAAACCTATTATTGTGACTGCTCATTCTATAGTTTTCCATCATGCACATACCTATACAAGCTTCCCGTATCTGTATGAACATGACTGAAAATTTGAAATGGAACGTGTAGGATACAAGCTGGAAATGGTGTAGCGGAGAGTTGCTTCAATGAAGTGAAGGTATGCTATTACATCTCACATTTTGGTTTTGTGTTCAACCTGTAGTCCCCTAGGCTGGCTCGTTGTTCAAGTGCCCATTAATGTACATTGTTTCGGGTTGAAGAAAAAACGTATTTTCTTCTTTACAAAGAAAGGAAAGACTTGCTCACAAGACTTTTCATGGAAAACAGGCAATCTACAAAACGGATCTTATGCATCAAGGCTCACATTCCCAAAGATTAAAATGCAGACTACTATATATAATGCAACTTGTGTACATATGCACGTACTAGACCGAAAATCCATTTTCCGCTCTCTCGTCACACAATAATTTTGCATTAGATGGCGAAATCACAAAATTTGTGAATTAACTCTAGTCTGGTCTTGCTCAGTTTGCAGAGAAATTCTAATTCAGCAGGGCGATCTGTGCTTTGTGTGCCGCCACCGTCCAATTTTGTGCACATAAAAGATCGCTATTATTATTAGTTTGTACGGAATGTATACAGGGTAGGATCTAGGATAATCTGTTATTATTATGCTTCCTTTCATTCTGAAACCTTCACCATACGAAAATGTTGCTTTCAGCAAAGATGAAAATTGGAAATACATGGCCGTAGAACGCACGAACCAACCAATGCAATGCATCAAAATCCAAAACAATCCAATGTATGAGACGGGTTCGTTGGTTGGGAGATGTGCAATGCTGGTACATTCACTAACCATTCTAAGTTTGTGTTGAAGGCCAAAAGAACAGGACCGCTTGAAGTTAACCCGAGTTCCCTTTCCGACGACGTCAGCCAAAAGTATGAATGAAACAGAACATGTAGAGAGAAGAGAACAGCGAATAATATGGTTTGTAGTATGCCTATAAAGCTTGCCTTTGCACGCACACATTCTCTATTCAAATATGATTCTTAAAAAAGCTCCGTGTGTTTATAAATATAACTGATCTTTCTCATATACTCCTTCCTATATCTTGTCTCGCATTAGCTGGGTTACTTAAAACACAGCTATTCCCCTTTGTAAAGCACAATGTAAGCATGTGCACTCGAGTTTTTACTTTGGTTTACCGCTACTACTGCTGCTACGAACTAGACCTGAGTAGTCTAATGTGAGCAGATGGAACAAGATCAGACCTCTAACATCATCGTACGTAACTGAACGAGAATGAGTGAAGTTTGTGAAGAATTTATCTACAAGATGGCAAAACAGTATTTGAATAAATAGATGTGTAAACTTAGGTTTGGACTTGAAACGGTCTTAGAATGTAAATGCAATAAATGGAGAGAGAAAGCGTAGTTTTTTTGTACAACTACTTGCATGTTGTCAAATGTGACGTTTCATGTTACCCCAAATAAGCATCATGGATAATTACAAGTCAATGTAACAACTACTGACAATTTTTTTTAGATTTTGATTTTGTATGTACATTACAGTGTTTTAAAATCTATAGCAGTGTAACTTTTTAATAAGTGAAATTACATTTTTTAAATTGATTTATTACGCACTTATGACGCATTATACTTTGAATTGATTGAGAATACTGTGCATCATATTTTGTACAAATATTTGTGTTTGCTTCCGAAATTCTTAAATGTTTATGTTTACTGAGAAAATAATGGTAAAATACTTCATTACTAGACCCTTTCATAAATATGCATCATGCAGTAACGTAAATTTCAAAATTGACTCACGGTCGCTTAAGATGGTTAATCAACTTTTCTGTCTGTAGACGCTCGTGCGCCAAATTGGCAGTGTGGCTACTTACTGGGGGACGCCTTTTTTGAAATATATTTCCTAAGCTGATGTTTGATTGTTTAGATTTATGTAATAGAATTGCCTGTGCAATTGAATAGGCAATTTATGTGTGTCCTATACATTTGTGTAGAAGAAGATGAGATGTACATTACACAAAATGTGGAAAGACAACTCATCGCAGAGAAACAATTAATAAAAAATGCTTTATGCATTTGTAAACGTGATACACGTGATTACACTTGAGGTGAGTTAGTTGCTATTTATGGATGGCCGTGAGGTACCCATGTGAGGCAGAAGTAAATCATGATATACTCTCTTGTATTATATCTGTATTGTCGCTATACATGAAACGAAATTGGCGCACTTATTTCACAAGAAGCGATTCGAATGGGTGGTGTAAGAGACTGTGCGGTGATTAGAAAAAATACGGTATCAAACGACGCTTTGCATGCAAAGCTAAACGTGTGTAAGCTGCTAGTTGTGCTTTGCTTTACTCTGTCTGTACTGATAAAATGCTCGATTTGGAAAGCAAAGCAGCAACTCGAAAGAGCAGAGCTAAAGAAAAGAATGATAATATAAATCCAGAGGGTAGACTGCCACCACAGTTTCATTCGCTGGAAGACAGTCATGCTGAGAGGGTGGCTATGAAACACTTCTGTTCGGCTTTTGCTAGTCACACGACTGAGAAGCTTGTAAAGGGGAAAGGCTTAAAAAACCACTACTTCCATCAGCATTATCAAAATGAAGTGCACGTGAAATTTAACATTTGTGTGTCTGATACTTATTGGCCTTTCGTGAAAAATTTATTATAACCCGTTTAAACTAACCTTTAAAACAAACATTTATGCGTAGGTTTAAACTTAGGAAGTGGAATTATTTGTGACTTTAATATGGGTTGATACAGACAATTATATAGGTTATTTAATATCACAATTGTCATTTCAAACTTGTCATTTATTCGTAAAAGTAGACAACTCGTTATTTTCAATAAGACGGAGGTAACAAGACTTTTACAAGCCCATTTCCTTATCCAATTCACAACAGTTAATTGAGTTGTTGTAACAATAACGTATTCTTTCGCATCGATTTCTTCTGAAAATTGGAACATTTAAGGAATATGTCGTATATATTTTTAGTTACATGCTTTTAGAGGAAGCTACAGTAGCCGGAGTTCATGTGCGGATAACTTGTGAATAATTTATTCACATTTTGAACAAGCAGACAAAAATATCGTTAAATATATTAATGTTTGTTTGTTTCTGGACTTTTGACCATCCTACATTCACACAGCATAGCATACATAGCTGACGATGTTCCCAAGATAAGAGTTTCTAACAAAACCGCAAGTGAAACTGGCGGACAGGATACTCACTGACTTATTAATATAAAGTTCACTAACTTACATGTACATACATTGCGACAGGTATTTCCCAAAATTGAAAGTAAAATACAGTTTGTTTAAAGTTGAAGAAAATTACACATTAATCAAGGAAGTAGTGTTGTCAAATAACATGAGTTTATTTATTTATATAGGGCAATTTCTCTTGGAAGTTTGTTGTTGATTATTTTATACGCGTTGATCTACACATTCATCTGCAACCCGTGTAGAAAGTTTGACTGACAAATGGAACTTTGCGTTTACGTTACTTTATTTTATGTGTAAGATCCTATGGAATACCTCATTGGAATGCTAAAGTGAAAGTTCAAGAAGAGATAATAACAGCCATGTGGCAATTTCTTGCGAAATTTTGATCGTGCTGTAAGACAAAGGAATCTCTCGTGATGTTTCCCGTTTTCCATTTGGTTCTGTGTGTCTTGTGTATGTGGGCCACCTAAGCCACTGACGTTTGAAAGATAACGACAAGTGCTTATTTTAATATGCACATAAGTTACCGGTTATAACCATGTAAAATCATTGACCCTATCGTTGAGTTGCATAAACTCAGCGGGCTCCCTACTGAAATCATTAATACTTTAGTGGAAACCAGACGATAATCTCGCAAGAACCTCGTTTCAAAAGAAAGCATTTTATGCATATATTCCGTATTACTTGCATTCAGAGCCTGTAAAAATGCAAAGTGTATGTGTATACTTAGCGTTAGTAATATTCAACACGTGAGCAGCAGAAGAAATACCAGCATTCATATTTGTGAATTATAAAAAAGATATACTATATAGATGTGAATGTTAATGTGAAAGCCTTCCTGTCATTTCTCTTATTCACTATATCCCGTTGTGAGTCTTTTAAGGAAATTGAAGACAGTTTTTGAGAAACAGGAGTAGCTATTTCAGAGTTGGAAGGCAACTACCTCGTTTTTGCTTGTAAAAGTGAATCGTATTCCATCATCAAGGGTGCTTTTCAAGAGATGAAAACTGTCCTAACTGTTCTCACGCAAAAATATTCACTACGTTGTCACTTGAATATTTCATAAGCGAAAGAGAAATTTTACCCGTCTTTCAACACAAAGCAGTAGGCCGGATGGAACATGAAGATTGTAATGTCCTCCTCTTTGACTTGATGACAGCAATGATGACGATGGTTTGATCCTAATCCGGTTTTGTTATTTCTTGCAAGATTCTTGGAAGAAATTGAGCGAAAAAAAGGAAACGTGGAAATGTACAAAAGCGTACATAAATAGAACCACGTGCAAAACTATACTTGAACAGAAGAAAGGATATATTGACCTAGACTATTATCATCATCAAACCTTCTATTACTTTCAACGATTACTGCTCACATTCTGCTTAAATACAGTGCACTCATATTATGTATTTAGCATACCAAACGGAAACTGGGTGGTGAATGAAGCCAGTGAGAACATAATATATGCTATTGTGTGGATGGTAACCATTCCTGAATGCAATACTATACTTGTCTGAAAATGACAGGGCCAGTAAAATTTGTGAAGTTTTGGTTAGACGTGCGTTAAAGCAACGTCAAGGCATCTTGACTGACTTTGGTCTGAAATAGGTTGACTGGATAACCAGAGCATTCGAGCGTATGTAGTACAGTCAGTAATACAGCAAGCCACATGCACTACTTTATTATGCACGAGGAGAAACTCTGAAAATGGACATGTTTTCTGGTAGAATGATGACATTTTGAAATCATTTCCATTCTTATTATTATTACAAGTGCGTAAATCATCGCTTACTCAAAACCGCCACGACCGTCCCACAAAAAGGACTAAAGGAGTAGAGAGGGTCTTACATGAAGTAATAATAATATTATAACTAAAAGCAGTTGTCATCAAGTAGAATTGCAGTCGGCCACGCAGCCCACTATTTCGCTCTTGTTGAAAGTAAAGAGGGCAACTCATCTATTTTTCAAAAGTGGAATATCCCCATAATCTCTGCCAAGAGATTTCCTCAAACAAAAAGCTATATGAGAAGAGAAACACTTGGTATGAAGTAAGAAGAAAAATATAATACTATACTGTGTGGCGAAGAACAAAACATTTACACGAGGAATAAACGTGTCATCGTAGTAATGTATAGATGTACATACGTATGTGCATGCATGCTCCATGTATTTTGTGTGTATAAAGTATAAAAATGAAGTTTAAAATAAGCCTGCTTCGTCTTGTTCTTTGTTTCGTAAGATGAAAAACTAAAACAGAGAAGCTTAACTTTCCCTTTCGTGGTAGCCCGAGTCGGAAAAGTAATATCAGCTTGTAGACAGACAACAGCAAAAATCTTCAAGTCAACCAGCAGAAGAGCATTGTTTATCTTGCGTAAAATGAGCAGCAAGTGCTTTCATCTTTATTGTGGAAGAAAAACATTTTCCTTGCGACAGCTACTCATGCACCGACAACTGTTCCTTCTCCCACCACGTTCTCATTCAGCCCAACAACAACAAGGACAGCTAACTGTGAATTCAACTCGCTGACTTCAAATTTCTTGTAGGATCACTGTTGGGACGCGGCTCCTATCATTCAGTTTGATCAAAATCTTTCTCATCATCATATTCATCGTCTTATCAGCTCAGTTTCAAAACTGAAGACGGAAACATGAGAAGAAAAACAATGGTTCATGCTGGGCCACATTGGTTCATCCTCGTTTTCTGTAAGTTTTGACTTTCCACAATTCTGTGTTTGTATTATGGTACATTTCTTTGCATCCACTTCCACTCACATACTGTTTGGTGGTCGCAGAGACGAATCTGGAACCTAATCATTCAAAGGATTATATAGCAGCAGAAGCTTAATTCTTTTGACTTAAAAAACTGACAAGTTTGCATAAAGAACTCAAATGAAAATAAAAGGAAAGGAAAATTCATTGAATTTTTCTTGCCATTTTTTAAATCTTAAGCAAGTTATTAACAGAACATTGATTACCTATTGTCAAATGTCGATTTTTACATCTGATCAGTACTCATTACAATGGAACGTTTAATGTATCATGCACAATTTTATCCTACACGAAAACCTACATTTACGGAATGGTTCATGCAAAGTATAATATTTTGAAAATATAAAAGCAAAATAGCAAACACAATCTCACTAAAACCTTCAGGACTCATGTAACATAGTCGTTGTGATTCTGCTTAAAAATTCAGGAAAAGAGACAAAATTGCAGCTGAGGTAAAAAGGACATTGTCCTTCTAGAAGCTTATGGACTTTAACATTTTGAGTTTCGGGATTGCAACACACATGCTGCTACAATAATGACACGGATTTGAGTAACCAGCAGGTCTACCTTCAAACAAAACTATCTAAACCACTTTCGACCCTGGACTTCTGGAAAACCCCTCAATTATTGTTTGCATTGTGTGTAGTTTTTTGCGGCTATCCTATTCCTTCTGAAGCAAACTTTTGTCCAAGTTTGTATGATATCTAGAGTCATTTACACTAACACATATGTACATGCACTAACTTGTGGCAAAAGTTCCATGCTGGCTTTCATATAGACATACCTAGGTAAATATATTGGATCAAGGCAAGTATTTATATATGCACAACAATATGCAGATTACAGGCACGAAATAACCTTTGTTGTAGTAATTTTACTAGTAGTCATTTTCAGATTACAATTTTCTGTGCATAACGACGT
>JAQIXW010004593.1:0-11368 GCA_034700685.1 Willowsia buskii
CTGATAATTAATAGTTTGAGTTTAGTTTGAGTCACAACTCATTTTTAAACAAATATTTCCAAATGGTTCAGGTTCATGTTTGTATGCATATATGACTACCGAGCCGAGATCCACGATAATCCAATTTTGCAGTCAAATGGTAGATCCATTGATTAGATGACGCGAACGTGTGTTTACAAACACCAAAAATTAGATAAGAGGAATGAAACCCATATACCTTCATTTTTTCCAAACGTTTGCAAATAAACTTGTCATTTGCCGATCATTGCTGCTTCATTATACACAGATTCAAAACCGTCATCGAAGTATGATTTAATGAAATCAACCAGCATCAACGAAAAGACATTCATGGAAGTTAAGGAGTTTCCAGAAACATCATTTATCGGTTGCGCAAACATATCAGCATAAATAATGCTAATTATAAACTTTGCCCTATTTTTGATTGTTATTTTGCATTAAATATTTACGCAATTAGTATGGATTCGCAGAAAGGACTCAACAAACTGTTCTACCTCGTAAGAAGATTACTTTCGCTGAAATTGTCAGAACTGAAAATACGTAAAAACAACACAAATTAGTAACGTTTGAACCTTGCAAACCCATTATCTCATGAATGATGGAAACGGTTCCCCTTCCAATGAATATGAGAAGTAGGATTCTATCTGGACGTTTGAATCATAATTTTTTATATAAAAGCTGCAATCACAACACCTGAAAACATCACAACTGAGTAACTCACTATTCAAGACAGATAAGACCAGACTAGAAAGGGCTTTTCGAATTGCTTATAACAATATTGCCAAGAATTTTACAAGTGTGCTGTTAGCAAATTTTTGCTTTTTGCTGAGAAAATTCCTGAAAGAAATTCTACCACAGTTATCATTATGATCAGGTAAAGTTTTTACAGTACAGCACGACATTGTTATCGAATTTTGAATTTCGAGAATCAAAGTAATTATTGGTGTATTTCATATTTCATAGATCCTCTGTATACGCTCTCCTTGCTTTAGCTATGGTTGGACAGACCATTAGCTCTGTTGTTCCCCCATCGGAACCCGACAACTTTGAGGAGCCTAGCCATGCAGTTCAATTGTACACTGATGTCGTGTTGGAAAATGTATCTGAAGCTGGGGAAAGTGGGGATGCATCCGCTGTGGTGTACGTTACACCTTACAGTTATAAAGCTGTGATGCTCCAAAATAGCAAAGACGGCAGGAAAGTACCTTGTTGGCGGTGTGGCAACCCTGTGAGTGACTTCATAATATATTTTTATATGTAGTTACAATCAATTGTTTATCAATTATTTTCATGTCGTTACTGATCATAAACTCAATGCGTTTCTGTTTACAGTGTAGCCACGGCTTTTGCTGTGATGACGGCTATCCACAGTGTTGCCTTGTGGACGGTTACTGCCGATGCTGCAGACGTTAGTGTGATTGTCTCAATTATATAAAACAGTGGTGATTCTATTTTAGCTTCTGTGTTGTATTCTATTTTAATTGAAAATATTTTCTTAGATTCATATTTATAATGCAATAAAAATAACTGAAAAATGTTATCTATATGATGAGAAGCACGAAATTGTCAAAATGTTCGAATTTTAAACTGTAGTCAGAGCTATTAATGAACTAGCTGTTTTACAGGAGGGAAGCAAACATTAAATAGCATATTATATTGTTGGAGGAATTAGAGAATTTATTTTCATTGGGCCATTGGGAATGTAATAATATATGCAAAATAAAGTATTGTAGTTTATACTTATTTGGTTTCAATAATAATTACTCCATATATAATTATTTTGGCTTGTCTCCGCCTCCAAGCGACAACTTTTCATATTCTTCAACAAGCTTCACCAACTCCTCAGCAACTTCCATCGCTTCTTTCGGGTTGTCGTCAATCCACTGATCCACCAATTTCGCTGAAACTTCAACCCAATCATTAACGTTGATTTGACTGATATCCACATTCCTAAATATTGCCATTCCCGGTCCAACAGACATTAGAAAACCCATCCAGAATCCAAATGGAAGTTTTCTTCGGTACTCGAGGAAAAGCCTCTGCAAAGTAATAAAACATCTCAAAGACATTGGAATATTTTGAATTTGAAAACGCAAAGCATTTAAAGACTCGAATTTTAATTTACATCAAAAGTTAAATTGACTGGATGGCCGAAATCTTGAGTGACTTTATTAAACATTTCTCTGTACAGCTCCAACAATTCATGCAAGCGACCCTGCCTAACAGCAGGTTTTACACTTGAGAACAAAAAATAGCCTAGATCAATCGCGAGGGAATTGTAACGAGTAACCTATAAAGAAACAAAAAACTTGCATCACTGATGATTCAGCAAAACCAAAAACGAAATTCTATTTTTTTTAAATCTTGCTATTACCTGAAAGTCTATTGCCACATGGTGCAAAATCTTATTTTTATTTTTGTCCTTTAGGAACATCATGTTATTGTTCCAATAATCCCTATTAGAAAAAAAACATGACAACAATGGTTTAATTTGAATAAAATGTTGGGACGAGTTCCTGAAGCGACATGATTTGGAAATTTTACCCGTGACCTAGAAGGTACAAATTTTTATCTTCTTTTTCGTTTATTGTGTCTATTAGGATACCCATTGGTTTCCCCAGAAACGTTTTCAATTTGGTAGCTGCGTTTTCTGCCCCTTTGATTTTACTTATCTACATTTATATAAAATTCCATATTGGATAAATTAAAATAACACAACACAAATGATTAAATATTTGTATAGATATTTGATTTTTATATATACTATGTAGCAATAGTGAAATTAAACATTAAACATTTATACACAATACATGTTATATTCCTCCTCACCTCCAAAATTTTAACATCAGAGTTAATGGAATTCGCAAAGAGAGGTTCCATCATATTCACAATGAATGCGTTGTCATGAGAATATGATTCATGGTCCAGATTTGGAAACGTTTTGAAGAACCGGTCAGCACCTCCAATCTCTTGCATCATGACGTATGAAAGGGCATGATGTTTGGCAAGGGTTTTCATTGCAAACCTATACAGTAATCATAAACAATTTAATATGCATAATATGTGAACTGACAAAAACTGAAAATAAATTCAAAAATGCGTCTTACTCAGCAGCTTCAAAGTCTTGCCTCTCCTTTCCCAGCATTTCGTAGCCCTTGTCCAGCACAAGATTTTCAACGACTGTTATTTTGGCATCTGCGTAGTAGCACTTTGGATAGAAATCGATGAATCCCTCCTTACTTGTTTTTTCAAATTCAATATTTAAAAAAAAATACTAACTTTTTTGTCGTCGTCACTCGAAAAGCAGATATATGTTTTTTCTAATATTTCTTACCCCTTTTGCTTACACAATTCCTCTGCTGCTTTAACATATCCCATCAAGAACGTTGCCTCCTTCTCGAACGCCTTCATTTCCTCCAATAATTCTGCATGTGAAGTGTTTTGGGTGCGCAATTTCACAAACAAATTCAGAGGCTTCAGTTTCACATGTCCAGTAGTAGAATTCTCAAAATGCACAGTGACATACTGCGTCAAACTTACGAATCCCTCCCCCTTCAAGCCAGCATCCTTCACAACGACCTCTGCCACAGGATCTGTGATCCCATTGGAGCGAAGAATTTCCTTGATTTTTTCATTGAATTCCCTATTATCATCTTCTGACGAAGACATGGAGGAACTATCATTTAAATTTGCAGCCATACTACCACTACCAATGACTTTAAAGGTGCATTAAAACAATGTTAGATTAGGGGTTAGGTTATCATTAGTACTGGTGCCTTATCGTGTGACTTGTCTTACGTGGCGACAGAGAAAACACAAAAACAGTTACGCTTCTGTGGACGTTACGTTTTGCCTATGTAACAAGTTAAAAACAGCATTGCTTCATTTCAATCACTCATTTTATCATCAAACTTATCACTATCACCTTATCTTCTCATGATAAGCGCATCCCAAGCGCTGGGTGCAGTGCATAGTATCCTGCATGTGACGAGACGACAAAAAAGCAATCATAGGACAAACGCGTATGAATTTTGCTGTCTTTTTGGCTGTCTGTCAAGGAATTTGTCTTGAGCTCCCGAAATCCCGCCTCAAAACAGCTGGAATTGGGGCATTAATGTATATAAAAATAGCAACATCCCACAAAAGACGTGATATTGATGTTGATACATTCAATGTTGGAATTCGCTTGAATAAACTATCTGCGGCCTGTGTGGTTTACAAAAGAAGGGGCTGTCCCTTTCCAGCAAGCAATTTTATAACGTAAAGATGTTCATACAATTACCGTTTCAATGCAACAGTGCAATATTGAAAATGCATAAGATGAACGGCCCCATTAGTCGTCATAAAAACAAAACAAGTGGAGCAGCAGAGCAGATGATGATGATTATCAGCAGATGAATAACAACAAGCTGGAAATCCAGAGAATAGGAGAACTTTCAGAAAAAAAATTATTAATTGTGATTTATGGTAATATTATGCGTGGGTGGGTGTGATGGCAAAAGGTAGTTGTTCACCTGCATTCAAGTGATTAGAGTTCAACTTATTTATAACCATTTTAATGAGATCAAGTTAACGAGCAGATGAAAAAAAATGATTTTAAGATAAGCAGGAAATAAATTTTAATTGTAATTCTCTCTACACTTATCTTTTTTAGGCGGAAGTAGCAACTTGTAGAGAGAAATGTGTGATATTGAGCGCTTAAAGTGATGGTGTTCAGAAACGCTGAAGGTAGTTTTCTTTTGTTGTTGGCGTTTTGATGCACTGCTACTACTTCTTCAGCGCCTCCAAGTTATATGATGAGTACACCTACGACTGAGGTGGAAGAGGATAATATCTCAGCGTCAGCAGCGACAACTGGAACAACGATGCCATCCCAAGTGTATAACTCGTACAGCAACAGTCATCTCAATAATCTTAACCATAATCATCATAATGATCCTGTGATTCGCTCGCCAAAGTTTTTAACGCTAGCTTCATGTTCGAAAGATCCTTGTGGGATTATCTGTATGTTTATCACGTATTCGGCTGTCTTTTATGCGGATTATGTTGTGACAAAATGGATTGTAATGACGACTTTTGTAAGGTGTGCTTGCGACACTACTACTATCATCAGTTTTGTTATCAATTTTTTTAAATTATGGATTGATTGTTATGTTAATTGTTTTTGTCTTTTCAGCCTGTGGGGCACATTCCATGTTGTCCTTTTCAACATTATTGTTGGACTTCTCGTGATGGCTCATCTCAGAGCGGTGTTCACTGATCCTGGCTTTGTGACAAGTAAATATTATGAAGATGATGATTATATTATGAGGGGAGTCACTAGTTCACCTAGTGTAGGAGGAGGAGGGGATTCACCGACGAGGAGGAGTCAGGATGGGAGTGAAGTTGATCAGTCACCCCCTAGACCTCCGTCAGTTCCCTCGAATCACACTCTTTGTCCAAGATGTAATATTTATCGTCCACCGAGGGCTCATCGTAAGTGGAATTTGGAACTTTTTGATCTAAAAAGTTAATGGTGGTAGTGGTTGATTAATTGTTTGGTTCTTTTCTTTCCAGATTGTCGAATTTGCAAAAAGTGTATCCGTCGAATGGACCATCGTAAGGATTTTGTTACTTAAATTGCGATTGTGAATTGGATTAAAGCATATATGGTTTAGTAATAATGATAATTATTGGTTGCTTTTCTATTGTGTAGATTGTCCATGGGTGAATAACTGCGTTGGAGAGTTTAATCAAAAATACTTTATCCAGTTTTTATTCTACGTGGGTCTCCTCTCCGCGTACTCAATAGGTCTCGTCCTGTACACGTGGGTAGAGAGTAGTCAATCCTCTGACGGAAATGAGCCCAAGCGCTGGCATTTTAACAATATTAAAATGTCCGTTCAATACGGCCCCGTTCCTGATACGAACGACGTCGTTGGAATTGGAAGTCAACCCATAAACAATGAGTCCCATTTAATCAAACAGACAAGAATGTAAGAATTCTGTCACCTCTTTAGATTTTATTCTGATATATATTTGTAATTGTGGGTTTGTAAAGTAATGTTTATTTTTTTGCAGACTTCACAGCGTAATTCTCATGCTGGAAAGCCTTCTCTTCGGCTTATTCGTGCTAGCAATTTTGATTGACCAGTTCTCTGCGATTTTCACCGACGAGACAATTGTCGAGCAACACATCAGTGGAAAGAAGCACGCGCCTCGCCCCGGAAGACGGACGAGTATCGCCAGAAGATCAAAAATGGACCTTCTTCGAGATGTCTGCGGAACTGGTCATTTTCTCTTGTGGATTCTACCTTGTCATACGAGAGATGAAGTAGTTATCGAGAAGCGGTTCAATGAAGTCGTCTAAATAATTAAAAGATTGAGGAATCAAATACTTTCATCATGTTTTTGCTACACTTCAAGATAACTTTAATTGTTACTGCTGCTGTTAAATAATTACTAACACAAAAAATATCTTATAAAAATGAAAACTTGCTGAACAAAGAAAAATAACTTAAATAAGCAATTTTGCATGCAATCCAAATACAAATATACAATTTTTCTTTTGTAGAAATCGCAATTATTTTATCTTAACATGTTAAACCATGTTTGTGTCAAATTGTACCGTAATAATAATATCACCGGAACATTAAATTGTTTATGTTATGCATAATTAAAAGCGTTCAAAATCAATGTATTTATACAATCAAAAAATATATGTAGATGTTTCATAGTTTTGTTGAGTTTTTCATGCATGTAATGAGGCTTCTTTTTGTAAACTAAATTATGCGTAAGTTATATTGTAATTGTAATTATTTAGCCATATATAAGTAATCACTTTACTACTGATCGTAAAAACCAACAAGACTTTTATTCTGGTTCACTGATAAGCGGTTAAGTTTTTGCCGTTAACGGATAGTGCGGACATTCGCATTGTTGTAATTCTGAGTTAAAAAGTTACATTTACAAACCACTGAACTGCTTGCTGTTGTATTTAAAACTTGTACAGACAGATTGGTACTGATTATTATATTAAAATTAAAAGTTATTGATCAATTAAGTTAATTATGTGGGATTTTCAAAAGTGTTTTTCAAACAGCATTTTAAAGAATATCTAGCGTCCATTCTGTGTATACTTATTATGTACTCTCATGTGTGGGTTTGATGAGTAAATGTTCATGTCTATCGGAATGTGCAATTTAATGATACAAAAAAGTTATAAATTATGTATTCAATATAGCCAATAGGTGTACTTATCTTAGCTGGTAGAGTAGATTTTAGAAAGAGTTTCGCAAATTGACAATTATTGTAAGAAGAACAAACATTTAAAATTGACAAACAAAAGGTTAATCTACCAATAAGCAACTGATGTCTTCATCTTTTGTATGAATAGCTGGAGAATCCCTTCCGCAGTTAATGTTAGTAGTGCCCACCTGAATTACTACACTTATTATTTATCCAATACATAATTGCCTCTTTTAAGATATATCGTCTTCGTTAATTGCCTAAGCCTAAGAATTAATATGTGATCTTGAGAGAAATTGTGCTGTGTACGGTGGAGATTTTTTGTAGAAATAAATAAAAAAATTGAACATTGACAAGCTACGGTTAGAAAACTTTTTAAAAATTGAGGCTCAATAAAAACGAGTGCAGGACCGTGGGAACTAGATGTTAAGAAATAATTAAATATTGACTTTTAATTTTTGGACATTCATCGTTTACTTTAATTTTTTGAAGAAATGTTGACAAAATGTTGGATCTAGTTTCTGAATATTTTGAGCTAAAATCAATCTTTCTTGCCACTACTCTGAAAGAATATGTCTAAACCGATAGATGAATCGGAAACTGATCTGACAGAGGACACTTCTGATTCTCCACCGGATGAACAACCCCCTCCTCCTCCCCCGAAAAAGGCACCTCCTGCAAAACCTCCTAGGAATTCTAAGCAACCCAGCCATCCTCCTGGTCCCCCACTAGGCAAAGATGGTAAACCTTTGCCACCACCGCCAATTATCGGTCCAGATGGGAAAGAAGTTCCAAGACCGCGAGACGCTCAAGGAAACCCCCTTCCGATTTATGTGGGCCCAGAAGGGAAGCCAATTTTTGATGAAAATGGGAAACCGATTCCACTCAAGTTTGATAAGGAAGGGAAGCCCGTTCCGTTACACATGCCAGGGGAAGGGCCTGGACCACCCCCACCACCTGGGGACGGAGGAAATCCTCTGGTTGAACCGTCTTCGCAGAAGAAGAAAGTGCCAGAGTGGGTGATGTGGGTTGGAGCTATGAACATAGTAAGTGAGCGTTTGTGAAACTAATGAAAACTCATACTGAAAATTTTACGTGTTCCTCATAAGCCAACTATTTTTGCACAGGTTATCTCTCTGTTGCTTATCGGTTATTTGTGTAGTGTTTTCATCCCATATCTTCAAAACCCCGAAACTAGACCAAAGGACGATGATGACATAAAAGATCCTACTGACTATTTGGGTAATGAATTTATTTTAATGTATGTATGTAAGAGGAAATGAGCCTGACTAACTCCCCGTTCGTTTAACAGTGGCGAGCACATGCTTAACCGCACTTGGAGTCTTATTTGCTCTTTTGCCAATGTTTGCGGCGAAAAAGGTACAAATTAATATTTCATTTCTGAAATTAATTTTAGCAAAAAGATTAAAATTCCCAATTAAACTTTTGAAAGGACAAAGCTGCCGCGATTTGGGTCTGGATTGCTCTCTGCGGTATTCTCTTTTTAGGCCAAATCTACATTTGTTACGAGACTGGCTTCAATACTCCCTTATACATGACGCTGGCCTTCTTTGGGTGTCGGTTCCTTATCGCCATTTGTGTCCCCATTGGTATGACCAGTAATAGTGATAATACCCAGAAAGGGTACCTTGGGCCACAGCAGTACAATAATCCCTACGGAGGTGGCATCCTTCCAGGTCAGTACTATCCTGGCCAAGGACAAGCGATCCCTTCAGTGCCTGGAGGGCAACAGCAAGTACAACAAGTGCAGCAAGTTCAACAGGTGCAAGTGCAACGACCAGTTTCGACTACAACGACCATTATACAACCTTCATTCGGTTATTATGGGGGGATGGGAATGGGTTATCCGAGTTACGGTTACGGGATGGGTTATCCGAGTTACGGTTATGGGATGGGACTGGGAATGGGATTAGGATACGCAGCGGGCATGGGAATGTATGGAGGTGGATATTATGGAGGAGGATATGGCAATTACTGGGATGGAGGTTTTGACGGTTTTTGGTGATTATTATAGTGTTTTATTTTCAATCCGGATAATAAAGTGATTTCCAATGTAACTGACTTTTAAGTTTAAATTTTAAAATAACGGTATTTATTTTTTATCCGGGAGTCAATTTTATGTAAAAATCATTTTTGTATGAAAATTTGTAGAATTTGTTTTTGTTTCGAAAATAATGATAAGACATGTCTTCAACGGAAGTTGATGATTCCACTGACGACGAGTCACAATCTCGGCCTCCTCCTCCTCCACCACCGAAAAAAAGTCCGCCAAGCCATCCTCCCCCTCCACCGCCTGGGAAAGATGGAGAACGAAAACTCATACCCCCTCCACCAATCATTGGACCAGACGGGAAGGAGCTTCCGAGACCCAGGGACTCTGAGGGGAGACCACTCCCAATTTATGTGGACTCTGACAAGAAGCCGATTCTAGATGAGAGTGGGATGCCGATTCCTCTCAGATTTACAGAGGAAGGGAAGCCAATTCCTTTGGAAGAGTGGAGGAAGGCGGGGTCAGCAAAGCAGGGTGAGACTGTGGTCATTGAGAAGAAAAGGAAGGCAAAGGTGCCCCAATACATGATATGGATGGGTATAATGGACATTGTGATTGCTTTGGCTGTTGGGCTATACTTTGTATACAGGGCTGTTATGGCTTTCCAGGATGACTCCAGTCCGGACAAAGTTCATTTATGTAAGTTGGTAATACAACTCTTTTCTGTGATATTGAATCATTAAAATGTGTAGTTAACTTCATTGTAAAATTAATTCTAGCTGTCGTATCAGGCATTCTTTTCCTCGCAGCCTTATCTGGCGGATTTCCCATTGTTGCTGCGAACAAGGTATTATTTTCATTTATTTTCAGATTGCCCCAAATTTTTATAGTTGTTAATTTAATCTTTTTTTGTAATCTCAAGAACAACAAAGCTTTTCTGTGGACATGGGGTGGGCTTGCTGCCATCCTTTTAGCCGTTGGAGTGGGTTTCTCCATCCATCTCGCCAGCGATTCCCCGAACTCCATCTTGGGTGCCGTTGTATATCTTGGCTTTCGACTTCTTGGGATTCTCGCTGTTTTATGCATTATCGGCTTGGATGATTCCTCCACCTATTCTGCAAGTGGTTCTGCTTCTCGCAACATCTACACATCTTCTTCAGGAAGATATGCGACTAGTGGTGGACATCAAACTGTGATTGTTCAGCAGCCGGGAGTTGCCGTTGTTCCTTCTTATGGCTACGGAGGATACGGTGGTTACGGATACGGTTACGATGCTACGGATGCTGCTCTTTTAGGATTTGCTGCTGGGTCAATGCTTGGAGGGGGTTATGGTTATGGTGGTTATGGTTATGGTGGGTATGGTGGTTGGGGAGGTGGTTGGGGAGGAGGTTGGGGTGGTTATGACGGTTGGGGTGGTTGTGACTATGGTTGGTAGCTTTTTTAGATTGACATCGTTTTCAAAGAATGACATCCTTACTTTTTCCGAAATAAACAAGTTTTTAGCACAAATGTTTTGTGCTATTTAAAATATCAGTTATACAATGTATTATAGTATTATAAGTAATTAATTATCAAACAAATGCATGGTTGCTTGTTTACGTGATACACTCTTGATAACTCCTTATCTCTTTTATGATATCTGGTTTTGCTAATACATTTTTGTAACTTGTAGCGTTTTCAAGGGCATTATATGATAAGCGAGCTCTTAATGAAAATAAATTTTGGAATGCGTCATATAAGTTTTTACCTGGTCTGTTTCGTATAGAAATGCAGATTTTTATGTAATTTTACTCATACGCTGACAATTTTCATTTGATTTTTTTACTGTGCTCATCACGACTTCCTGACCTGATCTGTTCAAGTTTGATAGTTTTTAAGCAGTGTATACGACCTAATTCCCAATTATTCAATCATGAGAATACGTCCGTGTCCTTGTATGTCCCTCCAAAAGGGATCGATGACGCTAGCCATTGTGGATGCGGTGAGTAACGCATCATTACATAATCCCAATTATATAATCCCCATTACCAGAATTAACTGTGGTTTTCAAAAACAAAACTTTGTCTTTTCTGGCATGAAATGTTACGCAAACACAGGTGGTGAGCGTTTTAA
>JAQIXW010004594.1:0-11367 GCA_034700685.1 Willowsia buskii
TAGATAACAAGTGTTAGATTACATTTTTAAACGTGCATACATTATTCACATCTGGGTTTTGATTTTAAAAATAATGACGGATGCATGTCTCTGTTTTAATGAATGAACTGACAATGACGTAATTTATTATCTAATCTTAAACGCAAGGAAATAAGAAATACAAGCTGGTGGAAAATGACATGTTGTACAAAAAAGCTGCACTCTTTTTCCTTCTCGCCATAAATACACATAATCTAGTCTTTCCACCAGTAATCATATTATATATGGTAATAATTATTATTTGAAAGAAATATGGCAAATGACAATTCTGGGTCTGGGTATATATATGCATGCATGTTAATTGTAGATTTGTGTTTTTGGATGAAAATATGCTCTCTAAAACAGTGCAGTAAAATGCACACTTCTTCCGGATAGGCGTTGGTTGATAACGCATTATATTTCAACAACGGGTTCTTTTTAACCCCCGGATTCTTTGTTCAAGCATATTTCCTAGAATATGGCCCACACACATAGTAGATAATTGAAGTTGTCAGAGTTTAACGAATCCCTGGAGCAACGTAAAATATTCATCTATGCTTTATTAGAAGATTCACTTTTGTGCCAAATTGTTGATGTGTAATAATTTATTGCTTCTTCTATTCTCTAGGGATAAATGCAAACATATGAACATATACACTTTCAATTTTTTATGAGTGCATTCAAAAAATTGGTATATGTGCATGTGTATATCATATCAAACTCGAATTTCGAAGAGAGAAATAGAAGTATCGGTAATGCACACATGATCCAAACTGCGAGCTACTAACACTAAGATTTAAACCGTTGGGGAAAAGTGAATTAGCAGAATATTTAAGGCGTCTTGAAACATTACTCTTTGTTTGATTGCACATACATTTTATGGATTTTATTTTATGCGCTGGCAGTTGATGTGCTATCAAGAAGGAAATGACAGATCGTATATCTATAGTTAATCTAAATATAAGATGTAGACCTACAACAACCACACGGTCTCAAGTAAGAGGTCCATTGACTTACTATTAGTGACTTGAAATCTTGGAATGCGAAATATGATAGCAATTTTTGTAAACCCGACTACTACTAGTCTTGTTATTCGTAATTTCAGCTCTGACATGAGAGCTACTTCTAAAAGCAATGACTCAATGTGATGAGGTGATTTTATTTGTGAGCAAGGCAAAACGATGTTCTCTGAAAGATAAAAAAATAAACATTTGCAGCGGCTCATTTTCATTCACGTTCTCTGTTAGCGTTAGCCCTCATCTCTACAACTTTTCTTACTGCCTTTTATATTCTTCATGATGATGTGACATGCTGAGATTCACAATAGAGAAGAGACCCGCAGCATTTCTTCACCCATTTTCTCTACAGCACTACGTGAGCGACATTTTGAAAACGTGTCCTGCTTGACAAATTCAAATTACCCATTAGAAAAATGCGTAAACAGCAGACATCTTGTTATTGTGGTGCTACATGTCCGTCACTGTGCTCTCTGACTAATGCAGGAAGAGGCAAGAATAATTTTAGTCATTGTTCTTTCAACAACAGCAGCAGCGCGCTTCCTTTGATGCTACTTCAAATTCACCATCGCTCTCAACTATCATCATCATCACATAGTCAGAATGCAATTTACAGCGTATGAAATTCTAAACAACATGTTCCAGAAACACAATGCCACGATGAGATGTATTTTTACTTTTGCATGTCATGTCCATCTATTCTTGTCATAGTCATGAGTGGAGTACAAATAAAGTCAGTAAAAATGAACGAGTTACTAGAGCGGGTATTCATATTTGTTACTATTCAGTCAAAATGATAATGTCAGCGCTCATTGACATCATGATGATGTTTGCATGTATAATTGCTATTAGTTGATGAGTACGAACGAATTGCGGGTTTTACAAAGCGTGGAACTTTCAGTTTTCCGACAAACCCGCTGTTAAATACGCCCAAAATTATGCGGTTTTGCTATTCCTGATCTGTTAAGGATAGCGCATCAAGAAAATGACCGCCGTGGCATTATGTACCAGATGAAAATCATGACGCGCTGATTAAGTTATATTTTTGTACTCTCGGTATTCTGTGGTTTTACCACCCTCATAATACTTTCGTCTCTTTTCCTTGTACAAATACCAACTTGTAGTCTAAAAATTTCATCAGATAAGAGATTGTGAAAATTTGAACAATAATAGGTCGACCAAACACTGTGCTTGAGCTATAAATATCTCATTTGAGTCAATTAGAATCAAACTGAGAAATACACAAGCTAAACAAAATAAATGCGGTTATGAGCGGCTTTTCTATATTTGAAATCATTGTGTAAAATGTTCTAAAAATAGAGCAAAAGCAACTTGCAACTCATGTAATTTCATTTGCGTTTTACTAAATCATAAAATAATTACATAATCTATCACATTTTCTGGAATACCTTAGATTATTACTATGCCTGCTTTTACTCTCAGTAGTTATATAATGCTTGAAAGAAATCAAAATGTCATTAATAAACTTTTTCTAATTAATTCAGGTAATTGCACTCTACTCAACAAGGAATCGCCTCTATTCATTCTATACATTCAAAAGCCATCATCACAATTAAATCGTTCACAGTCCTAGCTTATAACGCAAACTGCACAACAAGCGCAAAAAAAAATTGCCGAGTCAGCCTCTGACTTCATCGAATTGCTAATTCTATGAAACTGTCACCACAGAATCACCTAAACATTATTAATATTTAAGGGAACCACTCTACAAAACCTGTGCTGGGATTCTGAAATCCCGACTTTACTTCGTCATCATCAATTTTCGTCATTTGAACATTAATGTAGTCTAAAGTGAAGTGCTAGTGCTAGATGCGGTTTTTTCCACTTCAAGTGATTTCCGTCATGTTGACGGCTACAGCTTAATTAAGAGCGCATACTTTTGCAGTGCAAGAAATGAATTACATCCGCTCAGAACATACTTACCCATCTAACATTGTGAATTCGTTTTATCCATATTCCAAAAATATACTCTTTACAGAATTTCAAATTTTTGGTCTAAATTGAAAAGAATAAAACCCCAATAACATAGTATTGAACAAAAAATAACAATATACATTGATACAGATGAATGCATGCAAAAATCCATTTTTGGATGTTTCAAGATGAATGGACCATAATTACGCTGTTCCGAATCCTTCCTGCACGCGCGACGGATACGAGCACAAAACGTACCCAAATTCTAGAAAAGTGCAAAGTAATCCTATAAGCTGCTTTTAAAGAAGAACATTTATTATCCTGAACCAGCTTCGACTGAATATCAGTGAAAGGAGTTCTTCAAAACTTATTTCATGTTTCCCATTAAAAACATATTTCTAAAATGCTGATGTAAATGTAATAACACAGAGCTACAAATCTGTACTTAATATTTAACAAATAAAGCAGGGAGATTTTTTGTTACATAATGAAGAATGGGAAAAACACTTTAAATTGAAGAGCTATATACTCGATTTGAAGTTTAATGAAGAAATCTATTGTTGTAACTATTCTTTGTACTTGAAAGCAACCCAATAAAATATGCGTACCTATGTATCCAATATTTTCCCATTTCTAAAAACGATCTCATTGTTACTTATTCTGTGAAAAGAATTGTTTGGAACGTAATTTTATTGATATTACTTGCCAACAGCAAGAGAAAGTGAAAGTAAGCAAGGAAGAAGAGATACAATGATGAAAATAAGGAATGCTGAGGAGAAACCTTTTCTCCTTTCTCTTGCTTTCTCCCTATAAACTTTCAATTAAACTACACAATCTACGTCGTACACTTCGTCTCACGAGCTATCATTACATTTTGTTCTACTTTCGTTTACGCATCAACAAAAACCTTTTGACAAAACACATCTAAAAAAGTGCGACACACACGACATACAATCCGCGTGTTATCGATATTAAATAGAACTAAGGCGGAAAACTGGTTGAAATTGTATCTTTATTAATTTCTTACCAACGCCATTCTATAAAGTGCAGTGTACTTTCAGGTGATTGAAAAAATACTGAAACAGATACTTATATAGTATTATGTTCCTTATCAAATACTAAAAATGGATATGGAAACTTCAATTCATACAGCTACAACAGCCATTAATAATAACGATAACGGGGGTATTAGCTGTCGTCGTTGTTTTCATCAACGTCGACACCACCATCATCGTACACGTCATAATACTAGTGCCCATATTGCTACTACTCAGAAAAATGGAGAATTCCAGAACCTTGAAGAAACTTCGTTGACGATAAGGACAGAGGATCGTAATGATATTGAGATGGAAAAGGTTATGGCACATGAGAATGATAGGAGCTACAAACGCAACCACTCTGGTAATATTAGCCCTCAAAGGCTTACAAAGGCGACGTCCAACTCTCTGACGAGAAAAAAGAGAATGCAAGTCCAACTCGATGAAATAATATGTCAACAAGAATATTGCTTCAGCTCGAACAGGTAAACATTATCTTTATTAAGTAAAGTTCCTTCCTGTCTGCACATTACTAACTTTCTAGCCTGTTTTCTTCGGGGAAGCAAGCTGTTGTGCTCGGCATCGCATAAACTAGTTTCATCATGGCTCAATGCATTCATTCCAGGCAAAAGCCTTGTGAAAGGAGGAAAGTCTAGCAAATTTTAGTTGCATTCAATGAAATATTCTGTTTGCCATTTGATGTTACGGTGCAAGTTTACCTCCGTCGTGAACATGGGTTCTTGAGTTCACTGAACATCTAGCAGTTTTGTGACTCACAATGCTTTGAGTAGGATGATCCATAATTAATAACCATTTCTTAAACAGTTGTACATGTAGACGGAATGGAAAACTCGGCATGACATACAGTACACCTTATTTAATGTACAACAAGAAATGTTTACGAAAGTATTTTTGTAACGAAATAAAAACTTTCAGAAAATAATAAAAACAATTCTGAAAAGCAATAAATTCCATCAAGCATGAGCAGATTCCAACCTTCAAAACTTCAACAGCTAGTCTCGTTGAAAACTGACAGATTTCTATTCAAACCATGACTTTTTTTGTGATTGGAGCTGTTTGCTGCTCCTGATTAGCACAAAAATTACCCCTCCCACGGTCTCCACTTCACTTCCTCTCTACAAAAAAGTACTTACAATTGATGAGACATTTTGATTAGCTCTTTAATAGTTTCAAATGAAAACCAACATTTGCACAAGCCAATCAAGCCCACAAATAGGCAGCAAATTGTGTGGAATTTTTTGAAGAAAATTTAATCATTTCATTATCTATAACGAGCTGAATTGTCATATTTCATATCAACTTGATTCTTTGCAAAGTAGCCTTCAGCGGGCTTCCTTCAGATTTTTTTATTTGAACTGAGTAAAACTGGATCTGTAAGAATAGAAAAATAAGTATAATGAAGTCAGCAGTAAATTTTTTTCTTTATGAGCACTTCTTTCTAAACTCCAGTTCTTCTAACCAATTATAAGATAAAACATGAAAAGTCCATTAGCAGCATGCAGGCAGTCTGAACATGACACATTCAAAGGTATATATTGAAACGCATAAGATACTATCATAAATTAAAAAGTAAGTGTAAAAGCAAACCCACAGAGCATAACTAAACCTACCATGTGGATGCTATTTTTATGATCGGAGGAACAATAAATAGGAGCTCAGATCATTAAATCCAATATAAAGGAAATTGGCAGCTGCTGGAAATATAGGTTGAAACTAGAACTTTGCGAGGTGAAAGTACTGACTGAAACTGGATTTGTGGAGGGGAGAAAGGCACAAGTTAAATATATGTGAAAAGTCTACACAATACTTTGAAGAGAGAAAGTCATGCCATGCTTTTGTACAGGTGCATAAAAGCTAAAAGTGTGTACACACTACTGAGAGCCTGAGGCCTGAGCAGGCCACATAAAGGGGTATAATAAGACATTCTTCTAGCTAAACTCATGCGGTCATCTTCGCCCATAATATTTTCTTGCTCCTCAGCACCCATCAATAAATAATAATCATGATTTAATAACGCTGGGAATTTTCCTATTCATTATTTTTTATGTTCGTCTTTTTTTTAGAACCCCAAGGATATCTGCGAGCTTATGTGACGAGTACAAGTCTCGTTATAATTACAGTCTACTTACCCTTAAACACAATTTATTTCCGGGGAATAATAGCAGCGTCCCAACTAGCACTCAACTATCAAGTCATCTTCCAGACAAGAATCATCATGTGATAATGTCCCATAAAAATTTCAAAATGATAGCAGTATTAGTACAAATTGCATTTTTCACATTCTCACTTCTACCCACCTGCCAAGCTTCATCACTACCAACAGGATTAACATCCACTGCCTCCGTTACTGACAATGTGTATAGCACCACTGGCTATCAGCACCATTATTCAAGCGGTTATGTAGGAGGAACCACTCAGCCTTTCAACATCAACCGACAAACAAGCAGCCACCGCATGGTATCGCCATTATCATCAAAGAAACGTTTTGAAGGTAACGTGGCTTAAATTGACACAACTTTCCGTGATATGTGTCTTTATAAAAATAGTTTTTGAGTATACATCCAAGACAAGCTATTTCCCTTTTGCCATTTTCACAACAACAAAATCTAAATTTGAGGGTTTATTTTTGGAATAGTTATGCACACTACTAAGCTTTGTGTATTTCAGAATGGAGTCCAACCGTAATTCAACCAGATATAAATCACATGTCACCAATGATGAATGACGAAATCAACACTGGCAATAATCACGACAGTAGAGTTGATAATAATAGCCGCAGCGTCGACGGAAATTTGTCTCCAGAGAACGAACAGGAAAAGAGAGTTGTGACACGAAAGACATCGAAAATGAAAGGAAGTACTAGTCATGGAGTGGAAGTTCCCTTTGTTCGTGCTCAGTGGCCAGGCTTTATTTCCCTTGTGAATGGATCAACAAAAGGATCACCACCATCACCGACCAGTGTGGTAGGCGGAAACTTGATGGTGCTAAGTCCTCAGCATATTGGAATGGCAATGGGTGGTGATGATTCCTCCACAAAACTCCTTCGAATTGGTTCATGTCTTTGTTGGAACACCACAGATGATGGTCAAAAGCGGGAGGTCGAATGCAAATGCACTGGAGAAAACATGACAAGTGTGGAAAGTTCATTACCCCAAGATATTCACAGATTGTAAGTGTAATGAATCGTGCATTTTATCTTGCAATCATTTCATTTTTTTCTTATGTTGTGAATCAAATAGCGATTATCATAGTCTGAAGGGTTCTAAAATTTTATTTATTTCATCATGATCTTTCACTTTTACTTACTTCGCTAAGAAAGAAGATGCATGGGTCTCTTGGGATGTATTCGTTAAATTTTAATGGATTCTAGAGATTTCTACTTGGCAAATGCTGGTAAATAATCTTTCAGCTGGGAATGCAAAATCCCCTGTCTGTGCATCCTTTGCAGCTTGCTGTTGTAGCGGTGCCGTTTATTTGTAAAATGGAGAAAGCAGGAAATGAAAAAGTAGCGCACATGTTTAAGTACACTACTTTGAAAGTTCATAAAAATCTAGTACAAGAGAAGTTATTCAGAATGAAGGTAAAATTCAAGGCAACATTACATAATAAACTTTCATCCTTGTATTAGGAGCCGTTTGTAGTCGTCATCAGTATAGCTTTAGCATTTTGTGCTTAGGCAAATTACTATCATAACATAAATATAAATACCAATACAGT
Organism: Willowsia buskii; assembly: GCA_034700685.1. Taxonomy (NCBI): domain Eukaryota; kingdom Metazoa; phylum Arthropoda; class Collembola; order Entomobryomorpha; family Entomobryidae; genus Willowsia; species Willowsia buskii. The sequence continues at coordinate 7,745 of JAQIXW010004594.1, forward strand.
GGTAGCCATCCTTGTCCCTTTTCTGTTCTCTTGCTAGACTTTTTTAAATAACCATAATTTTATGATACCCGATACTCTTACTTTCACCGACTTTACTATTCTTTAGCAAGTATTTATTTACACGACGGGTTTTTTCCTTTGGTTTTTATGGTTCCTATCCCTTCTAATCGATTCCGCATGGGCCATTTATTAGGAATGGGTAGAAGAATGAAATTCACAAAGGTAATCCCGCATGGCTAAGATGTTGTTTGTGTGTATGATGGGATGTGAACCGAATACCAAACCTCATTCATGAAAAAGGCAAACAAGCTTAGTTGCAACTTTTCCTGCATAGGAGTCGAACCAAAAAACTGACTTCATGAGATAAACAACTAGGATGTTTGTACTTTGTTGTCTTTTGTCATGATGCCGCAAAGCTTATGACACCAAAAAGTGGTTCAAAGTAAAAACACAAAATGGGAAGGAGTAGAGTAGTGCTGGAAAATCGTCGAGAGAAATGAACTGTCACGTGAAAGTCTGCACGTAATCCTCATATTACGAAACTACCCTGCTAATCTTTGCTGTATTTTTTATAACTTCCACATTTTCTTTGTAGTTTTTAAAAAAACACCTTTGTTTTGTAGGCACCTGCACAGCATACCTGGTATACTATAGTTCGAGTAGCACGCTGACAAGTACGTTAAGTACATTGCCATTCCATATATGGGAAAAGCATGAGACGATGTTTACGAGTACATAATCTGAAACTGGGCACATATAAATTTTGTATTTTGTCTTGACATTGTCCATTTTTAATGCAGTTTTCACAACTTTGTTCTTAGTTGACGCCAGCGTGTAGGTAGGCATATAAAAATGACAGTGCTGCTTAAAATTTTACAATGTATAATATGTTTTCCAGTAATGCGTTTGCAGAAACACCTCGAAACTTTTAAAAATGTACAAAATCTTACTCCTGGATCTATAAAATACATTTTATGAGTTATTTTATAATTCTTTCGTGATAGCCAGTTACTTCTGAGAAAATTGGAATTAAATTTTGTTTTCAGAGACTTGAAGCTTCAAAACTTTTGTGCTTCAAAGAAATAAATGTATAGAGAACGCAGTTTCTTATCACAAAAAATCAGCTACGCATCCAGGCCTTACACACATGCTTTGTAAAACATGGCTTGTAGTAAATTTTGGAAAGTTAGAAACTAGCATATTGTTTTTTTTTAGTTCAGCAGGCGTAGATTACTGTACTCAATGCAGAGTTCTGCTGTTGTTGTAATAATCGTAACCCTACCCTACAAGAAACATAAAAAAGAAACACACTGGACGACGGCTGCGCCCAACTTTCTCCACTAACAATCTCATTTAAAATTCGACCGACTACAAATATGTGTAAAACCTTCTGAGTATATTTATAGAAAAATCTCAGTTTTACTCAAATTTATACCGAGTAGTGAGGTCTGTAATTTTTCTTTGAAAATTGTACACTACTACTTGACAATCGTGTCAGTATTCTATTTCAAACGAATTCGAATGCATCATTTACATTTACACCGTCAAGTTTTGTAGTTTAACGGGCAAAAGGAAAAGAATATTCCAAATATGTACGGGATGAATATAATGAATGAAATGAAGTATAAAGCTCCAGTGATATTGCAGAAATAAACACGCATAAAGTAAGCAATAAATTTCGAGATATCATTCGTTTTTATATATACATACATATAGGCACTAAACTATAACCAGTAAAACATTTCATATGCAATTCAAGATTTTTCCAGATCCAGACCTGAATTCTCCACTTGACTATGTGACACACCCGAAAAGAAACACTTCTTATCTTTTCGCCTTTTGATTTCGAAGGCCTTGAGAAGATAATAAATGCATGCTACGTTGTCATCATAAGTAATGCATAAATTGTTGCTGAAAATCTCAGTTATTTTCAATATATGTAGCAGTTTATGCTATATATAATAACAGTATACCCATAGACATTTACTTATACATTATTGATACAATTGTACGCAATTTTGGATCCCTACTTTATCGAGATTATCTGCCAGCCTTTATGTTCTTGTAGGGACAGAGGAAATATTTTTCATGGTAAAGCCGTCTTTGATATCTTCTTTCATGTGAATGAGCACCAAGCTCTATAGTACGATTTACATAAAGATGTTAGGAAATGTGAAAGTAGTCAGACGAAAGCAAAAGTCGACATAAAATATGAATAAAGAGAAAAAATAAAATATTTTTGCTGGACCAAAGACCCAAATACCCTTTGATAAACAAAACTGCAAGAGTTTATCAAATGATAGCAAAATATATGCCTTATACAAAACTACGTATATTTTATAGATCTCTAGTCTTGGAATTTTCAGAAATAGGAAAGTCCAATTGCAGTTCACGATATAGGAAATTCCTTCAGATACTTGAATAAATTTCGCCTAGTTTTCCATGCATCATTAATGCTTTGCAATGTTGATGGACTCCTGATTATTAGATTTTCTTTTTGACGTAGAAAAGAAAACACTTCAAAACTTGATTGGAGTCACTTTCTTTTCGACTGTTTTTGATACGGGTGCTTTCATCAGTTTCATCATGAAAATCCATTCCTCTCACATTCATATTATTGTCTGTTCATTACACAAAATTGTTGTTTTCTTTGTGATCCAAATCACAGGACCGTGGAACAAGCAGCCAACTTCACCAAACTTGGTAATGATGATCTGAAGGCGTATGGAGAGTCATTAAGGGAGCTGTAAGTGCATTGAGTTTTTTTCTCTCTTTGATAACAAAGTAGGATACAAAGTAGCTTTTCTTTAAATTCTTCTCCTCCACACATACATGAATACAGTGTTGATACTTTAATTTGACTTTGGCTAAAATGATACCATTTATGCTGATATAGGCTCTTATGGAATCTACAATAATACTAATGTGACCTTCGTTTCACATTTTATCAAAAAATGTTCTATCTAGTGGTAGTAAAGTAATTGTGTTCAAAGTTGTGAAACACCAAACATAATACCATGATGATTGTCTTCTCTGTTGCCTTTTCTAGGGTTTTGTCGGAACTGCCAGCATTTCATATGATTCAGAACGGTACCTTTGTGGGAATGAAGAGGCTGAATACAGTGTAAGTTCAAACTATAATATCTAGTTGTAATGAACCTCTCTGTCGACAACTGACAAGACGGTTTTATCCCCTATCACAATTATATGTATCTGCCTACATAATACAGTATACGTAATGAAACCCATCTGTCTCTCCGTCACCCACGACTTCCAGTTTGTTCAGCAAACTAAATTAGAACATTTTTTTCCACTTACAAAGAAAAATGGTTTTAACCAAACAAAGCAATTATGCGCTATTCATGGAAAACAGCGTCACTGAATCAATTTGACATTTAGGAAATAATTATTACAAAACATTCTACAGTAATCTCATTTTCCTATTCAGTTAGCTTTTTTATTCTAATTGTGCACTAGTTTTTAGTTGACAGCATGGCAGAGTCTCTAATTATATCAACATATATAATTTTGGTACATATATAAATGTATACGGTGAAAAAGAGGCATGGCAGTGAAAGAGAAACGTTACATTGAATATGTTGTGAACAACTTCACGGTTCCAG
>JAQIXW010004595.1:0-11367 GCA_034700685.1 Willowsia buskii
CGGGGGGAAATAAACCATTGATTACAAGGAGGTATGCCTTATAGGGAGAGTGACTATAGGGAGAGTCGACTGTATATGCATAAATAATATAACATATATATAAATCCGTTAAGTCATGTTTGTACAAATTTCATTTCAATCCTATTAAGAATTCAATTTCTTTAATTTCAAGAATTTCATGTGTATTCGATGGATGTAATCAGTACTAAATAACCACTTTACCACCAGCTACTCATCTTACGTGATGCTACCAACCAACTTATTCAATTTTAATCATAATTTTTTGCTGTAACAAGTCGATGTATTTTGACGTCTAATCGAAATATCTAGAAGAAATCCTCTCAATTATTGTGCATATAAATTTGATTCACAGACAGTCCCACACTGCAACGTGACATGTCATAATATCGTGAAGTAAAACGAAAGAAAAAATGAATACCTTTCATATTTTTATTCATTGTCAAAAAACTTGAAGCTTGAAGAAAATGACAAAAATAATAAAGTTTACTTTATCCCGACATTTGATACAATTCTGATTGAAATTCAGAGGAATTTGATTGTATCATTTTACTTGCACGTGTATCAAGCTGTGCATAAACTTAATTTTTAAAAAAAAATCAAACTAAAATTCCTAACAGCATTCACTTTTGTTGACTTAAGCAATGTTTCATATTATAGCAACTTTTGATGTCTCGGTTCCTCCAGATGATTTACTTCATTGATATTCGTGTCATTACTGTCACTTTCACACAGATGCCTCATAGTAACACCAGACAACTAATAACTTTCACTTTGCTTTCATCCGTTCATCCAACGTTCTCTCAATATTTTATGCTATTTCTCCCTACAGCACAACATCTGCTAACGCCAGTGCATCTGCTAAAATAGCAAAACAGGCTTTACACGTCGTTAAATTTCTACAAGAAAAGTTACATCTCAACTTTCACTCATGGTTTCTTCAGGTTGTAAGATTTAGGAAACTGCTGATCTGTGTAGTTCAAATCTGTCATTCTCGTGGAAAAGACAGGAGACCTTTTGAATATTGACAGGAACGTGAGGGCTTCGTGGAACAAATTTTCATAAAAGATTGTCGAGTTTTCAATGACAAAATTATACGTCAAAGGAGGAATTCACAAGGGAATCCTCCTTTCACCTGACTCTGTATTTTTTTTAGTTTGGTTTTATATGCCAGAGTATGTGCGCATTCATTTTTTATAAATGCGGCAGTTTGTAGTATGAAAAGCTCACACATGTTTTAGGGTTGACAAAGATTTTTGCAAAATATAAACACACGTCGGGTTACTTAATAAAAACTTGAATAAAAATGAAAGCAACTTTTTCTTTCCAGAACTTAAGCATAGACTTTTTTATTGCAGGACTGAATTCTGAATAAAATTGTAAGCAAAGCGATTGGAAAAAATTGAACATGTAGTGTTCACACCCATTTTTTATCTCGTTTCAGCGGGTTTTCCCTGGAAAAATAAATAACAAGCCAAAGGAAAAAGTTCTCAAAAATTGCACGTCATATAGAAATCTTCAAAAAAAGAAATACAGCCTTGATGCCAAATATTGTCACTCTATTTTTCCCTTCATCTAACCCAAAATGTTTGCTGTACACTCGACTGAATCGGACATTAAGCTCATACAAGGTTTCATGTGCTTCAAAAATGTAGTCGTAAAATTCTAAGAGTGAAGTACATATGAAAAAAAATTATTTTGAAATGAAAGATATCTTTTGAATGCGTCAATGAATTTAGATGAAATTCGGCTTTTCATTGTATTGTGCCCAATATGTATTTAAAAACAAATAGTTGCCGATTACATACGATATATCAAATTATATGGGATAAAATAACAATTGAAAACTACCAATTTATACTTCAACTAACAACGGAATTTGAATTATTTTATTCCTCCCATTTGGTAATAGGCGAGTTTTCATAACTCTTGGTTGTTCTCAACTTCAATGAAAAATTTGACATAAATGACGATAAGCTTCTTTTCCCACAGGTAACCGGAAAACTGGTCGTTGTAATAAAACTTCACTCTAGCCATTATCAGGTACAGTGGAAGCCAGAAAATGAAGAACACAAATGTTAAAACTGTAAACATTTTTAGCACTCTCAGTTTCCTTCTTCTGTGCATTTCAGTAATCGAATTAACACTAATGGCAGGTTGTGACGATAAAGTAGAGTTTTGACAAGCTCCCAGAGCACTACGCCAGATAACCACGTTGCAGAACACAACCAATCCCAGCGGCAATAAGAAACAAGCAAAAACGAGGAGCAGAAGAAAGTAAATAATTTCGTAGGATTTTGTGCTCCAGACTTCATGACAGAATTGAAGAAAGTTGTTATAAATTCCCGTAGATTCGTCTGGGTTCAAGTACACAATTTGAAATACGAATGCCCAAGGAAGAGTGACTGTGATGCCGATGAGCCATATGAGAACAATTGTTTTTTGAGCTTGAGACGTTGTTACGTTTGGGGATAATCCGATGGAGTGATAAATGGCCCGGTAGCTAAGAAAGAAATAATGCATGTGGTTATAAAGAGGTTTGGAAGTCATGAAATGTAATTTAGTAATGTGTGTAAGCAAATAATACCAACAGTAAGTTGATGCTGACCAATACCAACGTTATTACTAATGACAAGGAAATTTTTTTAATGACATTGGCTGCAGAAGAATTCTTTTTTAGAGGAGGTTACTTAAGTTAGCAGTAAAAACCTGTTATTAGTTTACTTATCTAGTAAATTTAGGGTAAAACGTATTCTCACCGGTCAAAGGAAATGGCTAGCAGCAAATACACGGAACAAATAACAGAAACACCTTGAGAGTATGCCACCATTTTGCACGTCACTTTTCCAAATATCCATGCTGCAAAATATAAGCGAAATAAATTGTGAAAGCAAAGTTTATATTTTCTGCATTTATAGACCATACTTTACCATTCAGCATTTGCTTGCATCACCTTAACCCCTTTATATCTGATTTACTTACGAGTAAAAATGCTTGCAACAAGTGTGGGTGGAATGCAACATAGAATGATGAGCAAGTCCGCTACAGCCAGATTAAGCATAAACCAGCTTGACGCAGTTTTCTTTTTAGTTTTGCAAGTTACTACATAAATCACTGTAGAATTTCCGAGCAATCCACAAAGTAAAATAAGAAGATTTGCCAAACACAGAAAAACCGTAAATCCAACAGAATGTCTGCGACATTCGTCGTGTCCAAACAAATTCACTGAAAGAAGTTATCTCACTAATTTTGCAAACATTTAGAGTACTGCGAGAATTCGTAGATGAATTTTCAAACAAATAAATATCATTTTCTGTGAAAAACATCTCACTTGAATCACTTTCCCCTGACATGGTGTAATATATTTGCAAAAAACAACTATAAATGTGTATGTTAGCTCTACAGAAAACCCCAAAACTTTCTAAGAGAAAATATACGAGCTTGAGGAGAGAGAAAGTGATATGTTCCGCTCCAGCTCAGAAATGACACTGAACTGGATGGGAGACTGGCCCTTTAGATAGCTTCAATATCAAGGTGCATGTTTGCCCCCATGAAATATATTGATCATTTTGGGAGTCTCCGTGTGTTAACTGTTATCGCAATTTTGTCATGATGATGACTAGTATGTAAAAGAACAAGTAAAGACTACAAAACTGAAGCTTAGTCATAATGAATTATTAATTATTAATAATAATAATCAGGTTTGGCTATTTAAATGAATCATATTGAATATAATATTGAAACATTTAAAATTTAATTGTGTATAGCCAATGTTTATATCTTAAATCGCCCATATTAAAATATTTACCATCCACATTTTATATGTGAATATGCATTCTTAAGCTAAACATTCATAAAAAATACTGCTACAAATATTTATTTTGATAACTACCAAAATCAAATTTAGATGCATTCACTAGAACACAGATGAAGCAAATGAGGGCAATGTGATAGCTTACTTTCATTATAATTAATGAACTGTTCGACGTTACTAGTGACGTCATCGGTATGCACGATTATGGAATAGTGTATATTAGATTCAAAAAGCTGAACAAATGATTTTTAGACTAAGGATACTGCTGCCGGCGCATTTAATCCTGTTTTTAAAGGCTTTCTAAGCAGACTGTAGCATAATGTCTATATATTTCTCGCGTATACGATATTCTCATTTTATAAATCACAAATTATGTAACTTTTTGCCTCAAAAATGAGAAATACTTGCAAACGAAGACTTCAGTCTGAGACTTGTTTCATAGACAGTAAAGCAGTAAGATGTTTTTAGTTAACGGAAGCAAAAATAATAGAAATAATACGTATTATACGTGGTAGATTGTAAACATAACGGAGCCAAGGAACTTTTTTAAATGTTTTCCTGAATGCAAATGAAATGAGCTCTCCATTAGCTTTTTACTATTACTAATATACTCAAAAAAGATAGCTACCTGAGCAGATAAACTAACGCTTTTTTAAGCGTCCTTTCTTTCATCAATGTTTTTTTCTTTTACCAAGAAATTGAATTGGATTTAACCTAATTATCCCTGTATTCTGTTTGACTAAAATTTATGAAATTCTTGCGATTAAAAATATTTGCAACAAGTGTATCTGGACTGCTGCTTACCACCGCGAAGTTTAGTATGAAAAGCTCAATCAACTCCTTCTTTAACTCTTGAACCGTTCAAATAAATCTTCATAGAATATCCCAAATATCTAAAAAGTATTTTCCCGTATAACATCCAGAATGTGAGAAAGCCGCACATGGGATTTGCTCCAGCTTAGAAATGGATGCGAGCAAGCCGGGATTAAAACATGGTTTATTTTTCTCTCAAAATTTCTCCATTCTAACGGGTCTATCTGTATACTTTTCGGAGGGAGGAGAAAGCACCATTACCAAACGATATACAAGTGCACTACAAACCCATTAAAGATTATTTCAAAAATAGAATATACATTTGGAATGAGTCACGGAAACCGAAAAAGGCTCCAAATAATTATTACTGATACTGTTGCGTCACAACGTATATTCAAATATTTCGATTGCTTATATCTATAACAGAATACAAAGGAAACAAATGGAAAAGATGACAACCACAAGTTTAAAGAGCTGTTGAAATAAAGTGGTATATAAAACTGTGAGAATTCAGTAGACCAAATATAGTAATAGATGTACACATACATAATTTCAGATATGAGTGACTTATCATTAATCAGTGCAACAATTAGTACGGAAAAGTAAATTATTTTAATAACGACGTTCCTTTATGAATGTATTCTTTGTTGCTGATACGATTCACGAATTAATGACAGAGCTTCCAAGACCAGCATATTTATCCAGTGAAGGTATTTTCATAAGTATAATACAAAACGGATTATAATTACGAAGTTCTTGGTGCAGTTTGTAATCATGGTTATTATAGTAGGGGGCATTCATCTTTCTTTTGAAAGGCAGACAATTTCTTTACACAAAGGTTTTCCTCATTTCAGATGAATTTCAGGACAAGTTACAAAGTTATAGAACTTTCTTTGTGGAAAATGTTTTTCACAAGTTTTTCAGTGTTTATAACCTTCTTTTTATCGATTTGAAATAAAAAATTAAAAACTGCACTAACTAAATCAAAGAATTGCAACTATAATAATTCTATGCATTGATAGAGCATCTTGGCAATTATTGAACAGCCATGACTAGCATTTGGAAAAGAAAAAAATACAATATAATTTTAATCTTGTGTGCGTTATATTAATTTGTTGAAAACAAAAAATAATATTTTAAAAATTATATTCATGAAAAGAATTTGAAACATGATCTGATACAAACTAAAATAATTCTTGTAATTAGCAGTGAATTCTGGATGCTACCGTGCTTATGGTAAGAGTTGCAAAACAAAAGCCTACGAAGGAAAATTTAAATTTGAGCTGACTGAGGAACAGTGGTATTTAAGGTTGTAGTAGAAATGATACATTTTCAAAAATTCTGTGTAACTACGGGTTTCAGCTCCATAAAAACCGTTAAAAACCGAGCAAACTCTAAGTCGACTTCTTTGAAATTCTCCATGTTACCACATCAATCAAAATATCCACAAACGAATACAAACCAATGTAATAATATTTGCTGCCCACGGAAAAAAATTTGTAAACCCAACAGAGTACCTATGACAGTAGCGGCCTCTAAACAAATTCACACAGAGAAATTATTTCACTCGCAATATTCGTGGAAACTTTAAGAGGAGTGCTACTCTCATTTGATAAGCTTACAAGTGACTTAAAATCTTCACCAGAGACTTATGTCATATTAAAGTTTAACTTCCGCTGGCATGGCTAATGCATTTTAGAAAAAAAAACAAAAAATAAATACAAAATCTGTTGAAGCCTCTCGAAACTGAATGGAGTACAGTTGCGTAACCCAATTCAAAAAAAGATCGTTATAGAGTGATTCAACGTTAACAGGCTCTTTCTCTAGAGAAGGGCTAAAGTGAGAGTGGAAAGTGAGGAAAGAGAGAAGTATCATCATTTATAATATGTGTACACGAGTAGAATACAAATACCTCAAGAATGCTTCCAGAAATTGACGGAGCACTTGCGAGTTGGTACCCAAATCAAAACTCTCTGACTGATTCTTACTATTGTTAGAGTTTTGTGCATATGTACTTTTGAGTTAAGTAATGTTTTTATCTCACATATCTAGAATATCTGGTGAACGGAATAATACACAAACGGAAAGTTAGTCATACAATGGGTTCGGAATGAATACATACGCCAAACAACATATATGTATTAAAGACATCGCGTACGAATCATCTGATCCTCAAAACATATACACACGCAAATACAATGTACATCATATGTTTTTAATTTTCGTCTATTCTCATTTTTGCGGTAGTCTAAACAACTTTTATGTAACGTTCTGTAGTTTACAATGTCACATTTGTTTATTATTTGAAATAAAGCATATAGCAAAACCAATAATTATTTCGTTAACAAATATTTTTAAAGTGGTAGTGGTAGCTGGTGAAAGCGTCAGCACTATACAAGTATACTCATTCCTGAAAACGCGAATGAAGCCGAAGTTACGGACATATGTAGCCAGATCTGTAATGTAGTAGTAGTAGTATTGATTTATTATGTTTAAAAGGGCCACAGCCCTCACACAATTTGATTACATGCCTCATGATATAAGTAAGAATGACGATAAAGAGAGATTTATAAAGTTTAAATTAATAAGTTACATTTCAGGTTTTGACAAGTTATTACGGATTCCATTTTACATAGTTGCTGAAACAAGGAATTTTCTAAATTCATTTTTAAAATTTTGGGATACAATGTTTACACACATGCATATGTAAAAAGAAGACGAGTTATTATTACATAAGGATTAATATTCTATTAGTAACTAACTATTTTTATTAGTAGTTGACTAGTAATATCAAATTTAATATGAATTTAAATAGGGTCTTAGAATTCTTGCAAAAATGTCCCTATGAAACCTCTAAATAACAAGTACCTATTTAAACCAAATATAACACAAGCCAGGTTTTAAGAAATTCTGCACATATATAGTTTGCCATTTTGTGATCTTCTCAATGAGAGTTGTACCTCACATAAACCATTTTTACATAAAGAGAAGTGATAAGTTATAATCATGACAGCTCTATCGTTATTTTCCAAGTTATAATTTTGCCTTATCAAAAATGAATCAATGCTAATCAATTTATCAGGTGTGGGCAATAAATCAAGACTAATTTTTTACTCCTTTACAGATGCAAGACTCAAGACAACACGTACATGTCATGTCCATAATTGCAAAGCAATTATATTTTATATACCTTTTCATGATTAACTGAATCCCCGTTTGACTACTATTTCTGTCACTACATAGCATATACATGCCTTACAGACTAAATCTTAAATCTTAAAGAAAACAGGAACAAGATGACAAATATTTTAACATCCTAATAATCAGTCAGAAAGTTTTCACCTATTTCATACTATTTACAAATGCTCCTTGAGCTTCTGGAATCATCCTTGAATTATAAATTTGTAGGTATATTCATATCTATTGTGTGATGATGCCACTCTTTTCCTGACTTTCCCCGCTCACTTTGACAAGAGCAAGCCTGCACAAGTGCAAAAAGTAAATACACCCATTAGGTTCGATATTGGAATGGTTGACGCCAGCATGACAGCTTTGTACTGCTCTCATGGAACTTGAAACGTAAAATCCCAAGAAATAATCTACTTTCCACGTTTTCGCCTGTTTGTTCCCTATTGTCACTTGGACGGATTGTCGTCTGCAAAGTGGTGATTCGGCTGAGAAAGTGAAAGATTTGTGAGTGTGTTTTTCACTATGTGTATATATGAGGACTTAACTATCAAGAAGAAGGAAACTCAGACAGCTAAAAACGTCTACCTTCTTAACATTTATGTTCTTCATTTGTTTACTTCCCCTGTACCGGATAATGGCCAAAGTCTGAGATTCAACATTCCAGTGTCGCTGGAATTACAATTAAATCGGCCACAGCCAAATTCAAAATGAATAAGCTTGACGCAGTCTTCTTTCTAATTCTCCAAGTGACCACGTAATTCACTATAGAATTCCCCACAAATCCGCACAACAAAATAAGAACATTTGCTACACACAAAGCAAATAGAACAGAATGTCTGAGGCAGTAAGGGTCTCTAAACAGATTCAGAAATTCACTTAATGAGTTTATCTCACTAAATTTGCAAACTTTAAGCGGAATCATATTTTCATCCGATAAATTTTCAAGTGAATAAATATCGTCTTCGAACAAAAGCGTCTCATTTGGCTCGGCTTCTGTTCACATGATGCAACACATTTTAGAAAATGCTAAAAACGAAACAGAAAATCTCCTAAAAATTGCAAGCGTCAAGAAACCGAAGAAAGAGTTGCGCTTCCCTCCAGCTCAGAAATGGAACTGAACTGGTGGCAAGACTTGCGTTGCATTTTTAGCACAAAATGTATATCCACCGTTGCAAAAGTCGATCACACTCTGTGTGTTTCTCAGTGTGTGGGCTTGCTCTCGAGGAAGAAGCTAAAGTGAAAGTGAAAAGTCTGGAACGAGAGAAGTATCTTCAATGCTAAATATGTATACACATTTGTGTATATGATACGAGGATGATTCCAGTGGTTAAAGGAGCATTTTTAAATTTGGTACCCAAACTGGAAATGTCTCTCAGTAATTGTTAGGATTTTAAGGGTTTTTTGTCTTGTATACGTGCCTTATTTAGTGTTTTTATGACATGTGTTTGGGATATGCGGCGACAGAAAATTTAGTCAATTATTAAGTCAAAACCGTATATAAGAGTAAATTAGAGTAGTATAATTATTTCGTAATTGTAGGCATGCATTAATTGTTATCTAGAAGTAAAAACAATTGGCGTGCAAAAGTAGGATAGATTTGTTTCCTTTATGTCACATTATGAATATAAGAGTATTTAGAATAGTTGTTAGTGAAGCAGTAATCCTGTTGAGAAACTAAGGATATAGCAGTTATATTACAGACTTTGTGTAAATATATCTTATGTAAGGTGTAATTCTGTCTGAGGAGGCTGAACTTTATTTTGAAAACCTATAAAGAAATCTACTGGGTAAAAGCTTGTGCACTAAAGTATATGATCCATTCCCTGATGTGATGGCTCATAAAAGCCTATTCTCTCTTTTTATAATATTCGGGACTAAAACTTATTTCCAGTTTAGTTCCACTTAAGGAGCTAAAGTAAAATATAAACACAGAAATACATTACGCAAGTATTTGTGCTTAACTTCATAATTTATATACCTACCTATACAAAAGGAAAGCAAACAACGATTCAGCGTGGTAGTAAAATAGAAGGTATGTTTTACTACATTATACTTTATTCAATTATTGAGATTTTATTAGACAATTCGGATGCTAAAATTGCTTCTCATGTACACACAAACTTCTGTCAGAAATAAGATTAGTACATGGGCAATCCCATCCGTAACCTGTAAATGACAAAAAGTTGAATTCGAAAATGTAAATTTTCGTATGCTCAACAGAAAGAGCATAGTTGAAAACATAAAATTCCACTTTTTACAGAATTCAAAACTCAATGTATTTTAAATGGGAATGGGTCAAAGAGGAAAAGTGCCTTTCACCGTGCGAGCTGTAGTGTCCACATTTTCCCACGTATTAACCTCAAGGTTAGCGCAAAAGAATTGCAATTAAATTTTCTATATAGGTTTTTAAGGATTTCACAAATTACGACTATTCAAAGAAGTTACAAGCTTTTGACTATTATGACCAGATTTCTCAATCGCATCCGTTCTCGCCAAAAAATGGCGAAAATATACTGCAATTTATAGCTTATTTAAATAATCGTAATTTGTAAAATCCTTAAAAACCTATATAGAAAATTTAATTGCAATTCTTTTGAGCCAACTTTGAGGTTAATACGTGGGAAAATGTGGACACTACAGCTCGCACGGTGAAAGGCACTTTTCCTCTTTGACCCATTCCCATTTAAAATACATTGAGTTTCGAATTCTGTAAAAAGTGGAATTTTATGTTTTCAACTATGCTCCTTCTGTTGAGCATACGAAAATTTACATTTTCGAATTCAACTTTTTGTCATTTACAGGTTCCTGATGGGATAGCCCACATTCACTCGTCTATTAAAAGCAGGAAAAAATTGTTCGGGAAGTAATGGAAATACGCACCACCCCGGGATCCACCCTCTTCTCCCAACCAGAGCTAACCCCCAATATCATTCTACTTCACACTTTTGACGACACTTTTTATATTTGCTTGGTTGAGATCACACATCAAACCGCAAAGTAGCAGCGAAACACAAAGTGCAATAACAACATTCGTGTTTAAATTTTAAATCTTAAACTGTGATAATATTTAATTACTGGACATAGATTTATAATTTATAATCATAATTTTCTTAGATTCAATTGTTTTCGTAAAGCTCATGTAAACATAACAAAGTAAGATATGTCTGTATCGATGAGAATGTGGGAAAGGAGATAGTTATCTATGACTTGTTTAAACTTTATATGAACCATAAATTTATTTCTATTCAAATGTTTTTTGTTCTTCTAAAGTGGAGTGATTTGATCATAAGTATATAATTTTGAAACATCCTTTTGATTATATTCATTTAGGATCAGATAAAAACAATATTGCGTAAAAAATTTTAGGTGTAAGGATGGGTGTGCAAAATTGTGGGGGTGGGTGTGGAAATTTAAGGCGTAGGTGTGGGCGTGCAAAATTTTAGGTGAGGGGATGGGTGTGGAAAATTGTGGGGGTACGAAATTGTGGGGGTGATGGTGCAAAATTGAGGGAGTGGGGTGCGAAATTGTGGGGG
>JAQIXW010004596.1:0-11366 GCA_034700685.1 Willowsia buskii
CGAACACTTATGTAATAGTGATAATAGAGGTAGAACATGAATGCATGTATTTACACGTCTTGTTTGGAACACGTCCTGGTTCTTCTAAAGAAATAAATCTTTCCATTCTTTACACTGAAAAATCCATTCAGGTTGTACTAAGTAGTGCTGAGACATGGAGAGGTACACATTTTTTGTTTGAATCTAAGATCCGTCTTTTATAACGATAAAAAATAAAAAAGCACCTAAAGCAAAAATATGCTTACTTCTGCACACTCTCTAATTCATACATTGGTATACGTTTTTGTAACTTCATACTAGTATAGAGTAAAAGAGAGTGTTTGCATTCTTGTTAAAGAGAGGACCAGAGAAAAATTCTGTAAAATTGATGTTCAAGTTTGGTATTGGAAATAGATCACCTCCTTAAAAAGCTACAGAAACATACAAAGTCATTATTTGTCTTGAAAAGACGTATTGGAAAATCCTGAAGTAACAGCAAAAATTCTCTTTTTTTTGCAAGACTTGCACAAATAATCGTCACGATGTTTCACGCTTTGTAGCAGCATTCCCCCCACAATTTCTTAAAAGAGAAATGTATATATTCAATAGCACGCACTAGTAGAATACGTATTTTACAAATTGTGTCATGCGTACGTACTTAGGTAGTATTACTATATTATATGAATCTAAAATAACAATGATAAGATATACATTTTCAAACTTTTACCTTAACCGTATGAAAGAGCCATAGTTTGCTTCATACTTGAAATAGCTGTTTCTCTAAATTCCTTTCACCTTGCATGCCAAGAATGGCTATTAGCAATTTGTAACAATGATGAAAGAGCAGTACAGAAAAGAGAGAAAAATGCTCGGTGAAAAAATACGATCATTTGTTACGCTGAATTTATGGGGATAACATTTTAAAAACTTTAACCAGTTCTTTCGTACCTACAGCTGCACTTATCTATATATGAGCTGTGAGACATACGCTTAGGGTGAACACATATATTTTCGCACTAAATATTTACGTTTATAAATTATAAATATGACGATGTATTTATGTTTTATTCCTGGTTACACCATAAAGTTTTGGTTCATGGTTCACTGGAGATAATTAAGAGAAGAGAGAGGTGTGTCTAAAACGAGCAGCAACAAGAAGCTGTGTACAGCTAGCTAGAAAAACAAATGTGGATGTTGGTACAAACCTATGAACAAAAAGGAAGTAAAGTTGCCTTGTTTTGACTTTCACATACTCCTTTGGATCATGTTCCCTTTTGTCGTTAGCAATGCTCTAAAAGTAAATATTATTATGAAGAGGATAGTGTAACTATTTTTTCTCTTTTCTTTGTGCTCGTTAGCATATCATCATTTCCACACATGCACTAATGAGCCAATATACTCTCGTATAATGAATGGATTCAGGCGAGTATACCTTGTAAATAAGCCTTATTATTAAACAAAACATGAATCTAAA
This sequence comes from Willowsia buskii, assembly GCA_034700685.1. Taxonomy (NCBI): domain Eukaryota; kingdom Metazoa; phylum Arthropoda; class Collembola; order Entomobryomorpha; family Entomobryidae; genus Willowsia; species Willowsia buskii. The sequence continues at coordinate 1,454 of JAQIXW010004596.1, forward strand.
ACTTTCTACTGCCAGTATTACTCTAATATAACAGTGAGACATGCGCTGAAACATTTTATATTTTTTCCCACATTCATGGGCCTTTCTGTTAGACAATTTTTACATTATTAGCGATGATAAAGTATTTACATTGGGCTAACTCACTAGGAATGCCAGTGGGCATAATAATAATGCTGAATAGTTAAGTTATATGCAGCAGCACTTTCTTTACCGCCATATTTGGTGCATATCAAATTTTGAACCGTATAATTGTCGATACTTATCGTTGGAATAATATAATCGTTATAAAAGTACTGGATATATTCAAAGTTTTAGCAAATAAATCTATAAAATTTTGTAGAGATCGAATTACATGTAGGACAGTTTGTGCAAAAATGTGGGCCATTATCTTATCTTACTCATCGAAACTTTTCCTTTTCATCTTCATATGTGCATGGCAGATTTATAAGTGTGCAGTAATATCTGGTCGCAGTACTAAATTAATATGCTATATGTAACAATTATATGACCAATAGTACATGTTAATAAGATCTGAAAGGAGTATTTTTACTTTCAGGTACTATCTATTTTTCTGTTGCAGACTCTTGTATATAACTTGGCAATTGTTCTCAAGTAAAAGCTACGTAGTTTTAAAATCAGATATAATAGTATATAAACTTTCATCTTTCATTTAGCGTTCATTTTTGGATTATAACTGAATAATTCTAACTTTGCACTTTTTAAAGAACAAATGACGCAAACATTATCTATGAAATTGATAGACAGCTCAATTCGGCACAGCAAAGTACTTGAAATGACAAACCTGCGAAAGATTTTTCTTAGGAAACGTTGACTTTTTCTTCAAATGCAAGCATATGAATTAAGATGGTTTAACCAATGTCATATATAAAGTTATATAATGTCTGGGGCGCATTCCAAGTTTTAAATTATGACCTGATAACCTGGCAGAACGACCGATTTTTATTCAATATTATGAAGCTAAGTACAAACATTCATGTGTACATTGATCTAAAATATTTTAGAGCCGACAAATCTTCTTACAATGTGTTTATTTATTTGTGTACATGACTTTTAAAACGATGACACGATATTACATGATAATTTACTACACAACATGAAATGATCATATTCCAAAAGAACGCAACACAGCGGGCGGAATAAGAATCCCCTTGAGTAAGGTTTAAATTTTTCGGTTTGCAAAAAGAAATCTATACAACTTATGATGCAGAAAGTTTGCTTATGTACATACAAAAATTCGCAAAAAATTATGTAGTTTTTTCAGTGTCATACATACACTTTTTTGGCTTACAAATACAAGCAGCGTCATCATGGATTGAACAGATTTTATTTTATCGTTTACGACATTTTACTTGGGGCAGTCGTGTACTCTGCTTTTGCCTGGTTCATGATCATGATATTTTTACATCATTGCAAAAGGTGGAAGGCGTGCATGTGCTAAAAACCTACGTACCAAACGAAATAGAGGATGATGATTCATCGCTCACAAGCTTACGATGACATTAGAGGTTGTCACGAAAGTAACAGCCGTAAAACATTTGATTACTTACTTGTGCAGAGATAAATTGTTCACTGATCCCTTGTTTTCTGTGTGCTCAAGTTATGTTGGAAGAGCATGCCCCAATTTCTGCTTGTTTTTCATTATATTTTTATGGTTCCTATATTATATTTAATATGTGCATTCTACATTTTCAAATGCAAGAAGTGGAGAGTAACGGCGGTGTGCCATTTTCCAAAGAAAAAGTATGAAAGTGCTTCTCACTCATATTAGAGTGAGCATGTCATAAAACATACGTATTATGTTGAAGATGTTAAATGAATTTTCAGCGACTGAAAACCGAATTCGTGATTTAACATCAGCGCCAATTTTGGCAGGAGAAAAGAAGCAGCTGTCACTAGCTGGCTGCATTTTTTTAAATCCATACACACTATAGTTTACTATATACTACGGATAGATCATAATAAAAATTATGGAGAGACAGCAGAGAACCTTTCTTGACTCCATAATATTTGCACCTTATATTTTTCATCTGCAGATGTGTATACTTTGAATTTTTACTGTAACTAACTGGGTCTGTTGTAAAAATCGTGATAAGAACGGTGTAATAACGAGTATTCTTGTAAACACGTGAAACCTCTTATACCTAGTTAAGCACATCGTTAGTTTTTATCATCTCTTCATGATATAGTTAGTTATGTTGTAACGTGGCAAAAAGAAAAATGATATGGTAAAGATGCTCATGAAAATTGAAGAAAATAGTTGGGTGAGCAAGTGTACACTTAATTTTTTACAAGCGGCTCACCTCACCCCTTCTTTCTTCCAATTCCTGTAAAGTTCTTGCAAGCAGCGAGATACGCTCGCCTCATGTATTATGTATAGGAAAAAATTTATTCATAATATTAGCTTATGCAATATGCAATGTTTCGGTCCGTTTCAACGTATGCTGACTGAGAAACTCTTAAGAAATCTGAGGCTTTAGTTAATTCCACCATTTCAGTTTCATGACAGACATCCAAGAAGGTTCTTTCCTTTCACCGGAGCAAATAATACGTGCACACAAACAAGTACGCATAGTCTTTTCGGAAAAAATTAACACCTATTAGCCTCACGCAGAAAGTTTGCATTAGTCAGTGATGTGCTTCTAAGTATTCATACTCTACTTTACTGAGCCAGAGCTTTCCTACTTTATGCAACGCAGGAGAACTGAAATAATAATTAGGACTGGTGAATATTGTGAATTCACACGCGCTCAATCCATGGAGGAATAATTTTCGGGGTAAAATTAGCTAGTGTAGAGAAAATTTACAGAGAATCTCGACAAGGAAATTGCATATTCTTCATGTGCCCCTCGAGGCATCTGTGTAAGCTTGTATTACAACTTGTTTTACGGTAGCTGTATAGTAGGTATCCACTCCACCTTTAAACATACACATTTATACTCTACTTAACGAGAATTTGTGTCAAAAGTCGGAATTAATTTCTGCAATTATTTTTGCTGCTAATGAGGATTTTATCTTGTTCTTTCGGTCCGTTCCTCCTGTTATTTTTGTCAAACAAATTTACTCCTACAGTTTTTCGTTTTCCTCCTTATTGTACGTGTAAGATTCCTTCGTTAGTTGTATTTACAGGTAATGTGATACGTATGTACAGCAGTATGAGGAGGGAACTAACTTCATTACTTCATTCGAAAGATTTATCATTCAGTTTTATTGAGGAAAATAGTGAGAATAGACTGAAGCATGAACTATGAGCGTAGTGTTTCATTAGCAAAAATCAGTGCATTTGGTAAGAAAGTTAACTTTCCACCATCACACTCTGTCTGATCCATCGTGTTCTGTCATTCCTCCTTCGAAACCAATAAATCACTCAAGAAAGTGTTTAAGAAGACACGGAGGCTTATAATAGCTGTGAAAATTGCAGCGAAGCCAAATAAGTAACTGACTTGTAAATGGCATTAATAGGAGAGCAACAGGAATGAGGAAACCTGCCATACCGGACTGACGACAGTGTGGCTCTGTTCTAATCCTCGTTTCACCCGTCCGTCTTCATTCATTGACAATTAGTGTGATCCGGTGGTCTACAAGCAGGAAGACTAAAATATTGTCGTGATTTTTTTTCTACGAGTAAAATATTTTATTGCGCGCATACACAAATCACCCTCAATTTGTTGTTGCAAAGCAGTGTTTCTTTTGCGTTTGCCAATTCTACAATAAAGTTGCAATCTTTAATTGAAAATCTGCAAAAATTATGAAAATAAAATGCTGATGGATAATTATGCAAGGGATGTATAATAAACGTGATAAGGACGTTCTCTTTTATTGCAAAGAATGAAAGTTTCATGTTATTTTATGGAAAAAAACTTCATGAGTTTATAAAACGATAAAACTAGAAGTTGTACATTCTAATATAACTTGACGTTTTATGACCTTGTTGCGTTGTTTCATTTAAGAGTGTGTGGACAGCATGACATAAGCACTGAGGCTAATTCGATACATAAAAGAGCATCTAGTGAAAGAAAAGTGAGCCAAGTTTTTATTGTTTGGCTATATACCCTCAAAGCGTCATGTCTCTCGTTTGGATGAACATCATGCGAAGACCGTCCACCAACCGAAAAGCAGTGAAAGTAATATTTTCAAGCAACTTTTATCATCAAGTATTTTCTTATTGTTGTCATTAATTTTTACTCCTTAACTTTGCAGTAATGTAGGTTTTTGCTTTATAAGAACTTGAATAATTATACTAACACGTATTTAAAAAGTTGGAAATGTCAACTTCATATACGCAATGAACGCTCATAAGACGCATTCCTTATATTACCATTGAATTGCATTAATTAATTTCAGTGATTTACATGCTAATATCACTTATGGAGGCCAACTATTTCCGTTGCACATGTACTGATGACTAAACTGAACTCACGTTGACATTCAATTCTCAGTGGCGAACAAATTAGAATGACTGATATTTTCTACCGTGGTTTGTAGCCCTTGGGCAAATAAACTGACTATTTCATAACATATATTTGTAATCAACCAAAAAGGTTAAACGTATTACCTAGTAGAAACCATATAATATTCTTTTTGTTAAACACGATCAGGAAGAGTGGTGATGAAACTGTCTGGGTGGTGATGGAATGGATTTCAAGTCTAAACCTTAAATATTTACTAGATGAATAACGACCAGCTAACTGATTGAGCGTGATAAGCAGATGAGAATGGGCGTTTGTATGAAGTATGTCTGGTAATTTTGACTTGGTATCTGCCTAAAGCTATTGCAGCACAGTCAAATCACTTTCCCCTCAAAGTATTCTAGCTTCAATCCATTCAAAAGTCTTTCACTCCTCTTCCTGAAATATTGCCTTGATTTACCATTTCTAATGAAGGAAAGTGAATTCATAGCTAACGGGCTACGTAATATTCTATAGGCAGGACTATAATTTTAAACTAATCATATATAAAAGTATACGAGCTAATAATACGAAACGTGATCGACTGTCTTCTTGTTCCTTTTTGTCCTTTCCCTTAATTAATAAAGTCAATCTCTCCGGTCGGAATGAAACGGGAGAAAGTAACTGGGTGGCTAATTACATAATTTGCATGCAGCCCGAAGCCACGCTCACCCGCACCATCGCTGACGAAACGAGTAAATGAAACATCTTATATACGCCCTTGATGTACCCTCCACTCATTTCATACCCATCTCACAAAGCTATACCACTGCTACTGCTAGTAATCAAAAAACTTTTATTACCATAATATTATGCGCTTTGTAGTTAGACATGTGAACAATCATTCCATTCTAGAAACGACACTAGATTGATACTGTCTGGCTATATGCCATTGGGGTTGAGAACATGAAAATACAGAATTAAAATTGGAAGACGAGGAAAGGTTGAACAGTTATGTACAAGGCAAATAGAAAATACAGGAAACGATGTAGCTGTGAGAATTTAATGGAAATTTGCTGTTTGTGATCTCGATACTAGAAATGGGGTGGCTTCTGGGAGTTCATATAATGTGGATGAGGGAAGGGTAAGGTGTGAGACAAGTACTGTTGCATAATCTTCATTCTTCTGTTTCTTCCTCAAAGACTGAGACGTGTTGTAGTGTCAGCTACCAGCTTCATTCTGTGGTATGCATTGCTCATCGCAACAGTTTAAAATGCATTTTGAGCTTTTCGGGTTATTTGAGTTGACTCGACTTCTAATTTCTAAGTCAAACTTTCTTTCATTGTGCTTTCTTTCCTCTGCGTAACTTACTCTGATTCTTGGATTTTTCACTCACGTCCTTTTCTATTCTAAGTAGTAAGTTACTATACTATAGTAGGAGAAAGTCCATGTCATAGTTTTAGACATCTTATAAGGCATGAAGCGCAAACACTTTCATATTGTGTCATAAGAAGCAACGACTGAATACTAAAAATTTAGAAAAATCAAGTCCGACATTTACTCTTTTGTTTGGTTAAAGAGGGAACGAGTTGAATTTTTAGGGAGGCTAACTACCGCGTACAAACTGCACGCATGTACACGATGGTAAACACAAGCGTGTTCTTACATGGCGTTGTGTTATTGGTGAGCTTGTTCTATATACTTTTTTATGAATCTCGTCAAGTCAGAATAAAAACTTCCTTTTCATAATACAAAGTAAGAAACTCAGTCGTACTTTAGCATGAAAAAAGCGAGTGAGTAAAGCAAATACTCGCATAAAACTCAAATAAAAAAGTAAAAGTAGTTTCCCCCAAGCGAAACTAAAAGTGACAGTTTTCTTTCTAATAGAACACAGTGGTTTGGCCTTGTGAATGAAAGTATGATGATGATGACGATGCGGATATGAAGAGGATGGTACATGATGGTATTAGCAAAAGCGACGTAATAACAAGCTCACTTTTTTATGTTTGTGTGTATCTTTTGCCCATGTTTAGATGAAACATTCTTTTTTACTTACTTATGCACTTACTTTACATGACATCATCCCATCAAGGCATCACGTCTGCCACGCTAAAACTGGAATAGCAAATATATGGTAAATGATTCTAACTTTTTTGCCATGTTATTCCTTTTTTCATGATTCCCCGTACTCAGAAAAAATCTAATGCTCAATGCTCAATATAAATTAGTACTTCCACCAACTTATTCGTAGTTTCCGCTTCCTTTCAATTACTCAGAATTTTTTCTAAAAAAATATAGGCATGTCGACCACCACTTGCCAATATTGGTATAATTTTGTTACAGAAAAACTACTGACAAAAGGAAAAAATAGGAAAAAAATCTCCAGATTTCACATTTTGTACTTGAACTTATTACATATATATTTCATTTGTTGTAGCCAACTCAGCTTGTTAGTTGGCAATCCTTCCAATAAAGTTTGCTATTCCCTTTTCTATTTTCTTACCCACTTATCAGATAATTTTTTGTAGCTTCATACCGTAGTTTGGCCGGGTAGTCTCTTTTTCCAGCATGACAAGAACTAGTACAAGTAATGATTACTATTATCATCACTTCACGTTTTGTCACTTGCTGTTAGTGCTCAAAGTGTTAGATGAGTTCAACAAAAAACTTTGGACTTGGAATTATATGATGATGGTACACATCAGATGTAGTAAAAATATCTTGGGAAAAAATTAGTTGACAAAAAATTAGTTTTGTTGGTGCATGTAGGGCGTGGTAGATATAAAATAGATATGTTTCCTATAATCCTATTCAAAGAAAGAAGCTGGTCTTATTACTAGCCATATACTTTTATAAACATGCAGCCGACTACAACTATCAGAGTCTGCTAAAGTCTACTGATCAGAACAGTCTCACAATATCATTCAGTTTGTGTAAGCATTTTATACGGTTATTATTATAGTTTGCTAGTTGTCTCTTCCAAAAAATAAAGTCACTAGCGTTATTTTTCAGCTTCAAATTTTTGCTTTCACCAGCAAATGCAAATGGGGGTATCCACTCCATGGTGTCCATTAAAAAGTCATGACCATGAACGACTTCAACTAGTATAGCTGTTGTGATAACAAGTTTTTCTATTAAATTGTTACTTGCTCACATATATACATTATGTCTTTCTTGGAATAAAAATGTATTTATTTTTATATCAAATAGTATAAAGCAAATCATTTTGTTGCTGTAATTCTTATCAAGTTTTGCATTGTTCGTGGTGGACCATATTTCAGAACCGTATTTAATTCAAGGAGTAAGCTTGAAAGAATTCATACAGTTATTGTGTTGTATTATGCATGGTTATACTTAGAGATGCTTTCTGTCTTTTATTGCGTCTTATGGTGTTACGGATGACAGTATGGAATGAGCAGGGTAATTTAGAGATGAAATTTCTTCCCATACACTGTATATATTGTATTTTTCCGTAAAGTCGTTTTCTGAGTCATTTAATTTATTCTTTTAGCCAGTGCTAACGTTCCGTGCTTTATTGTGTTATTTTGCGATACTTTACTCCGGGATGTGTACCCTCTCTAGGAAGGAAAATGGATCTTCTTCCTTTCCAAATGAAAGAAGGATTTCTTTGTACTCTCTAAATAGGATTGTCCCAATTGTACGTTTTACGTGTTGTATGCTGTATTGTTGCCATTATTATTGTGGTACAATCGAGAATCTCAAGCATACTCTTTTGCAATGTAAGATTTAAAGTTTCCTTTTAAGGCAGAATTAAGAAAGTACGACTTAAGTTAGTTACTTGTACTGATGTGGTTGGCTGATTTCTTTAATATATTGTAACAAACTTGTATTAATGGCAAGAACGAAAAAGAACTGCAAGTCGTATTGCTGAAATTAACTAGTAATGGTAGCTTTAGGTGTATGTGCAATATATGTGTAGTTTAAATGGGGGCTGGTATTGAAGACTCCATAAAGTTAGAATATAAAACCAGTATTTTATTTTGTAATTGGTATATGTTCAAAGGAACAACTTAAAGAGGGTAATTAAGATAAATAGACCAAGGTAATCGTGGATTTGTATGTTCAAAACTGTTAGAATGCACAATAGACGAAGGCAATTTTATAAAACGTAACCAGGAAATGAAAATTGCCCATGGACTAGAACCAAGCAAAGGATATGTGTATGTTTGCCATCAATGTAATGAAAATAGAATATACGCAAATAATCGTTTTAAAGGCTCATCTTATAATGAAACAATTTAAAGAAATTTCCACAGTTATTGCATTTCTTTTGAGAATAACAATTTTTAAACTTCAAATGATATAATAGCCCATAAAAACCCCCTCAAGTAAACCCATCTAGGGCTAACATTAGATTAGAAATGATTTTGTGCTAAATTAAAAATAAAAACTCCACTCTGGGAAACGACAAAAATGTAGCAAGTTTCCCTCAATCCTCTGAAATTTGACTTCCTTTATTATGCATAATCGTAATCGGATCTGCATTGTCACTGTCTGCACTATCAGTAGTGGAATGTGATGAGATAAAATGTATTGTAAAGAGAACGTACAAAAATATGTTTGAACAAAAGATGAAGCTAAATATAGATAAACTACAAAATTATAATAGGAAGATGTAAAATATGGTGGTCATAATTTGGTGACTTGTGAGTTATTGTTCCTCTTGTCGCTCTTACAGAATAAATATATTGTATTGTGAGTCTTCTTAAGTCTAAAATGATGGATTTGTATTATTGGCTAAGTGTATTAAACCAAAATGATAATAAGAGATTTTACCAGCAACTTCTTACTTATCTGCTCTTCCTGTCTGTCTTCTTCCTTGTTATTTTTACTATTTGAAATGTTTCCACCATGTCCTACGGAAGTTTCTTAGAAAACAAACATCTTCCCTGGCACACGAATTCAAAAGTACTAATAACCGTTCAGTTATGCACAAAAACAGTTTTCCTTCCGGATACCTTAGCTCAAGTCAACATGTGATATCTGTCATACCATTATTATTATCATGTGTCATTGTCATTGTTTTCCTTGAAGACTGAAGAAGAGATGTAAGTGGTAGTTAAATCCAAGTTGACGTATGTTTTAATGTACCCCTAAACTCTTTGAAGTTGATAGTTTGTCAGCGTTTGAAACGACAGAAGTTAGAAGCTGATAATATTTCAAGTAATTTTCTTGAGTTTCGGTGACTATTTACTTGTGCTAATATTATGGAAGCGGAATACAGTTTTTCTCTGAACGTAAAAACAGTGGTTAATATTTGCCCATTGTGACCTGCACTGCACGTATACATATTTTTGATAGTTGTTCATGAACTGTATTTCAAAAATGAGAGTTGAATAATTGAAGTAGAAAATAGAAACTTACTCTATTAGAATAAAAGTTGCAATTTACGATTTAGCATATATATTCAAATGTTGTTAAAAACAAAATAGAAATGTTACGAAAGAGTTTTAAGTGACCCTTGGGTACTTTCCTAAGACAGCAAA
>JAQIXW010004597.1:0-11365 GCA_034700685.1 Willowsia buskii
TTTACTTTGTGTGCCAAGGTTCAAAAATTACTGCTGCCTGCCCAGTACGAAAATTTTTTGCGTGTTCTTCTTTTGTACAACAAAGAGGTTATCTCTCATTCGGAGCTCCTTCGCACCGCAGGCGATCTTCTCCACAAGGATCGTGAAGTCTTCAAATGGTTCAAAATGTATATATGTACCTCTTCTTCTGATGACGATGATGATGGCGATTCAAAATCGTCCAATCACATTGATCAGCCCGACACGCTGACAGATAACTCCAATAATCAAGAAATTGTTTTAGAAATGGGTATTATTTACAGTAAATTATATAATTCATTTTCATTGTGACTGTGACAAGGTTTCAGTTTTTTATGTATGCAAATGTATAATTGTGTGAACCGTTTTCCTAGACACATCCACATGCAGGCGCTTAGGGCAAAGCTATTGTCTAGCTCCAAAGGATTACCAGCCTCCAAAGTGCTCTGGAAGAACTCCTCTTTGTGATGAAGTTCTTAATGATGATTGGTTGTCAGTTCCGGTGTGGACTGGGACCGCTGGTTGCGTCACCAAGAAAATGCCATATGAAGAAAGTATGAGCCGGATAGAGGATGAGCGGTTTGAAGTGAGTCACATATTTCTTAAAAGCATTTATCAAAGACAATGATTATATGAAAGCGTAAATGTCATTTTATCTTCCATTTTTGTAGTGTGATTTTTTAATTCAAACAAATACGGAAGCCATGATGTACCTCGAGGTTGTCAATCAAAGGATGAATGAAATGTCAGAAGAAGAGAGAGAAAATTTTCAGTTGGATGATTGTTTGGGAAGTCGGTCGACAATTCATCTTCGTGCTGTCAGGCGGATCTATGGGGAAGATGCATCTCCAAAAATAATTGAAGGTCTTAAACGATGTCCATTTGTAGCAGTTCCTATCGTTTTGAAAAGGCTTAAGCAGAAGGATGAAGAATGGAGAGCGGCTCAAAAGGAAAGTAACAAAATTTGGAATGAGCAAATGGAACGTTATTATTCGAAATCATTGGACCACGTACGTAGGCCCCAGTCTCAAACAAGCGGATAACAAACCATTGTGACCGAATTCATCGATTGCAGAAATTCAGACCATTGAAGCATATCATTGGCAAATGCATGAAGCGTAGAAAATGAATAGAATTTGTATGTTTTGATGTTAGGAAGTTAAGTAACAGTCAAGTAATCTATCAAGAAAATGTAATTTACCATAAAATATGAATATATTCCCATCATATTCGTTTCTTAATAAATTGTCTTCACCAAAAAGTTACATGCCTAAATTATTTCTAATGAATGCTATATAGCCAATAGCCACCACGAATGAGAATCCAGCGAAAAAAAACATAACCTAAAATTGAACGTCTTTGTTGTCAATTCTTTCTGTAGAGTTGAAGATGAAGATGCCAGCTAAGCGCTACTTTCAACAAGCGTAGTATCAGCAGCGAGCAGCGCTGAAATCTATGTATGTAGTTGATATAACATAACGCAGATCTCGTGCTGTTGCCCCAACTTTTTGTTCAGAGCATTCATCCGACCGAACCACCAGCCAATGCAATGCATACAAACATACACGGCTGCCTTTAATAAATGCTTCATAGATTGTGTTAATCAGTAAAAAAACGTTTTGAGATCGAATGTGTTGTCGAAACGTTAACGTTATGGATGATCCTTCTGATTTCTGATAGGAGCAAATTCATTCATGCATTCATCATTCATGAATTTGCCTAAAAGACTTTAAAATAGTTGATGACTACTGTTGTCGTCAGCTGTGTTTTGACATTGAACACCTGTGAAGTGTATGTAGAAACGTGAAAATATACTACTTTATGTATTGGACTTCTTCTTGAGTGTTTCTGGAGGACAGCAGCCGTATGAATCACATAATCACAACATTTGCAACGTATGGTGGGTGAAGTGATAAGCTCCAGTTTGTGGATTTGAAAACTCTTTAATCGAAATTGAATATTAAAAGCAGTTATTAGTTATTATTGTCGCTAATAATCGAGTTCTACGTTCACAAGATAAGTTAAGCTCGCTGATCCTAGGACAGACTTTTTTTGTTTGGTCCCTGTGTCTACAAGCACCTGGAAGGAAGCACGTCGCCAGCCAGTTTTGCAGATTGCAAGGGCCTACGTTTAGCGTCCTTTCTGGCTTGATAGCATTTGGTGCATGATCTCTGCCTGATAATCCAAAATGGGAAAAGACTCGAAGCATCAGAGAACAAAAGGAGGTATTCAGGTAAGAACAAGAAGACGATTTTGTGAATTATATTTTATTGTAAATGTAAAGTATTTTGTAATTTGTTTGCTGTATGGCAAACGTGTCTACTAACTTTTTTTAATGCCTGATTAATGTTATGTCATAAAGTTAAGAATGCTATTCAACCTTATTTCTAGCCCTCCAGTGCAAGCCGAACCGCAGAGCTACTTGAGAAGGCTGGTCCAGCTGGACAACCATTGACCTTCTTAGCTGCAGCAGCAGAGGTTCGACAGGAGTTTTCTGCGTTTTCGAACACCATTCTACCAACTGTAGGGTCTGGAAGCCCTGTCCATGGGATTTTGGCCAATGTCTTAATTGATGATGATCTTCCCCCAGAAGTTAGATTAGTCTTTAGGAAATTACAGAAAAAAGACGCCACGACAAAAATCAAAGTACAATGTTGCACAAGCAATATTTTAATTTATTTTTCTTAAGTATTCAGTACTATTCATATGACATTTAATCTACGTATTTTAAAAATTAATAGGCGCTTGGCGAGCTATCTCAGTTGTGTGAAAACTGTGACAAAGAAGGAAGTGAATCTGCTACCGTAAAAAATACAGAAACAATCGAAGACAGTAAATCAAGTACTGCTACAAATGATTCACAAGAGCTCAGCAAATCTGTTCTTCCACAGTGGAGTAAATGCTTTCCCAAGTTAACCGTTGATGACTCTAGAAAAGTTCGTGAGCTTACACACTCAACTCACGCCGTGATTTGTAAAGCAGTTGGAAGAAATTTAGCTCCTTTTTTGAAGCAACTAATGCCGCACTGGTATCTAGCACAATTTGATATTTATGGGCCTGTTGCGTCAGCAGCAAAGAAAAGCTATCAGACCGTTTTCCCCAACGAAAAGAAGCAAAGTGAGGTCCTTAAATTTTGCGTCTCAGAAATAACAGCAAATTTGTCAAACAACTTGGACACAGTATTTAGAATTCGAAAAAATGTTGAGCAGCAGAAAGATAAGAAAAAGCAAGGTGGTAAGAAAAGCAAAGGTCCAACAAGTGCAGGTCAAGAAGATACAACAGAAGTGCCAGAAAACGTAACAGAAGATTCATCAATGTCTAAAGGAACTGATTCAGAATCGTATGAAATCAGAACGTCGTATGCGACGCTTCATTGTGTAGGAAATTTGATACAGCTTAAATTAGTGGATGAAGAGTTCTTGGAATTCATCTTTGGAGTTGATGGAGTTTTTTGGGATGGAGCAGAATTCAACCGGGATATACTTGTAAGTTATTTTCCAAAGAACTCTCCATTAAAATGGTAAAACAATAAAATGGTTCATATCATATAATATGGTTATGCTCCACAGATACGAAGAAGCTGTTTTGATTTGTTGTCAACCTTCTTATCATCAACGGCGCAGCCCGACAATACTATTGAAATATCGATTCCATCTGGGCGGTGTTCAAAACTAATGAACGCTGCTCTCACTGCTACGCAAAAGGAGATTCTTCCAAATGTGTGGAACACTTTTATGACCCTTACTCTCAAAGGTGTTCTTAAAGATGGTCATCTCGCACAGAAACAACTGGTCACTTGCTGTAAAAACGGATTTTACGGAAACGCTTCACAAATCGGACCAAGCGTGCTTCCGCTGTTAGCCAGGATCTGGGAAGGATTTTCTGAAGACGCTAAAAAGTTTGAATTTGCGACAGAATTGACGAAAAGCTTCATCAAGGGATATGAGTCTGAGCGCTCCAATTTCGAAAAGGCAGCCATATTGAGAACCTTTGCAGAAACTATTGCTTTCCTCATGAAAAATGAGGTTTGTGATATTGAAGCAACTCACAAATTCATAATTGACAACCTAAAGAACATCAACAATGAATTTCCCAGACTAGTTGGAACGCTAGTGAAGGAGCCCACATTTTACAGTACTTTAACATCAAAAGCCATTGAAGCCAAAGTAATGAATACGAAAGAATATGGAGAATTTGTGGTCGGACTTGTCACTCAGCCCGTTTCACTGTACAATGACTCCAAACCTGTGGTTCGAAAGGGTGTGAAATTTCGGGATCCTACAGACTCATCTTCGGAAACCGTAACAAATGTTCAAGCATTTGACAGTCTTCCAGAGCACAAGAAAGCATTTATTCAAGCGTTTGTGCAGACCTGCATTACCAACGACTCATACACGGCATTATCCATCGTTTCCCGACACTTCCAACACCCAGAAATTTGGTCATCAGTGACAATTGGTGATATTGACTTAAGTAAAGAAGAAAGTCAGTGTACACGTCTTCGTCTCGCCTTGGATTTGGTCAAGCTAAATCCTGAAAACCCACAAATTCTTGGCATATTTTCGGATCAGTTTGAATTCTTCAAGGAGCCTTCTAAAATTCAAATTTTTTTGAAGGAATTAAATAATTTCACACATCTCCAACCAATCAAAAAGTGGATTAGAATGTCTGTATTTACCGATGTAATAGAAAACTACTTGAATACTGCAAATTCGTCGGAAGGGGAAATGCTAGTAATTCTTAAATTTGTTCTGCAAGACATATTTCCGGAATCTTTTCTCACAAAAGTTTGCTCAATTCTAGTAGGAAGAATGGACTGGGATGAACATTTTTTCGAGAATTTAGCAAGAATAATGACCTACTCAAGTTTCAAGGTTAATCTGTCTGAAGTGTATGGCCGGTTTTGGGAGCTGTTTCTGCAGAAAATAATTGATGGCACTGAGGATGTTAGTTTGGAACTTTCTGAGTCTGTCTGCGTTCGAAATCGCGAAAAACTTTCCACCCATTTCTTGATGGAAAAGCTGGAAAAGCAACTGGAAACTTGCAAAACTGTCAAGCAAGTGGATTCGCTTGTGGAAGTCTGCCGAAAACTGGAATTTTTTGAAGATGATATTGAACTTGCAGTGAAAGTTACGATGCCCAATATCAAACCCGAATTCTTAGCTTTTATTGGAGTTAGCCACGCTGATGTTGTTCATGATGCTCCTGAGCCTGTCCCAAAATTTTGTGCCCACCACAAGTCCATAATTCTAAAATCCATCTTTCATGGACGTTTTGTTCAAAATATTGAGCCAAAGGATCTAATTCATCCTGCCATTAATGTATTGTATGCACAGGCAATTGCACGAATTTGGATGGAAGTAGAAAAATCCGAATACTTTGACCAACTGATTGACGAACTAGTTCAAGAGCTGGAAGTCATTAGTTCCCGACTGACAGAAAACATTTACGCCAACCCAAATGCAAGGAAAGAATTTAAGAATGAGGTTGAGAGAGCTATGGGATCTCCAGACCCAATATGGAGCTGCAA
Source organism: Willowsia buskii (assembly GCA_034700685.1). NCBI lineage: Eukaryota > Metazoa > Arthropoda > Collembola > Entomobryomorpha > Entomobryidae > Willowsia > Willowsia buskii. The sequence goes on from JAQIXW010004597.1 coordinate 5,549, forward strand.
ACTACCAATACGCATATTGCTAGAATATTGTCAGAAATCAGAGATCAAATTTGACTTGCACTTCACTCCATTCACTATTGGAGAAGGGGATGTATCTGATTTGAAACAGCAAGCGAACGGAATCCTCAACGAATTTTGCTTGGGGAAAATCAACTTGAAACAGAACATTGCATGGATTACTGATCAAAGGACGAACCATCCTGAAAATTTTGAATTTGAAACAATTTTCAGACATACCAAAAATAAACCCCTTATGAATAAGCTTCTTCTGATAACTCTTGAGTTGCTGGAGAGAGCAGATGTTGATAATGAAGAGTTTCTGAGTTCTGGTACTTGTTGGATTGAAGCCTGGTTAAATCATACAAAGAATTTGGATTCTTCCTCAAAAAATCACCTGTTGTGGATAAGCAACTTAGCTAGAGGTGTAAGAATTATCGGGGAACGCGCCAGAGCCTTAAAGGATACTTCTCCAAAATTCTGCCAGGAATACGTAGAGTTTCACTGTGCTCAAATCTACCCTGTTATTTATGCTCTCTACCTTCAACTTAACACGGAGGTGACAAACCATTCGTTTTGGACCTTGCAAGCTTTGTACTATTTGTCCGGGGCTTTGACCACAATGCCTGGGATAACCCTTGCCTTCATTGAACCAGACTCTATTAAGCTTTGTGATATTTTCTCCAATATTCTCGGGAATGGAGTTCATCAGCCTACAAGAATAGCTGCCTATAAGGTATTGAGGAAGGTAAAGTATGACACTGGAGAAGCGAAAGATTTGCCAATTATTCCTCCTGGAATAGATGAGATGATTAAAATTCTAATGGAGAAGCTGAATGTGTCGGAAAATGACGATCGTGACAGTATTAGACAGGCAGACGATGAAGAGCAAATACGTTATCTTGTGTCGTATCTCTTGATATGGGACGCCCTTCTTAAAATACAGCAAAAATCAAATGAGTTTGCTTCCTATGTGCGGTAAGCAAAAACTAAATAGTAAAAATGGCATTTTTTAACAGTATGTATTGTTGATTTGATGATTTTGCAAAGTATATTTTCAAATTTTCCTTCATAGAGATCAAGAACACCTTCTAACGCCATTCCTCAACACACTCTTCTTTTCTGAGAGTATTCCTTTAGAAAACGCTACCTCCAAGTGTTTTGATACGGAACCTGTGCTTGTACCTGGAATAAAGATCAACCTCCTACATTTAAGTTGTTCGGTGTTGCAAAGAGCGTTGCGTAATTTGCCGTACACAGTGAGATGGTGGTGGAATAATCATGTAACCAGGCAGAGGGATCGAGTTTTTGTAGAGAAATTAGTTGTAAAGCATCTATCTAGTAAATTGGCAGCCGAGGAATTGGGAGGAGTGAAGCTTAGGGAAGGAATTGATGATAATGTGACTGTAAGTTGATGTATTTAAAATGTTCTTAAATTATTGATGCATGATAGTGCTTCTGCTCATATATGTACTTACATTGATTTTAAATTTATGGAATAGGTACACTGTCATAGTGGATGCAATGAACTTGTAGCACATTATCGGATCGAGGAGACGAATGTAACGCTAACTATCTCTCTTCCTTTGAACCATCCATTAGGTAATCTATGAATTGAGCATATAAGCAATAATATAAGCATCTGTCAATCAATGTACTTAGCATTTTGTCTGTACATATCATGTTCAGGTCCAGTCACTGTGAGGATAAGTGACAAGAAGCTGCACGCCAAAATCAGTCACTTGCTCAACACAAGGTCACATTCCCTTTCAGCAGGCCTTAAGTTGTGGAAAGAAAACCTGGATGGACTTTACAAAGATGTTGATGAATGCGCTATTTGTTTTTTCATTCTTCATCATGTGACCAAGCAGACTCCCAAGTTGGCATGCAAAACTTGTAAGAAAAAGTTTCATGCTGCATGTTTGTACAAGTGGTTCAGCACAAGTAACAAATCAGAGTGTCCACTCTGTAGAAATTTGTTTTAATGGTGGAATGTGCTAGAAATATAACACAAGCTATACAAATGAACCTTAAGATCATATAATATGACTTGACTTAAATTATAATTTAAATTACAATAAAAGAATATTTTAATTCTATCTAAAACTTCCAGATGATCAGATAAATTATCTCATTAATCGAATCGTTATAGTACAAAAATATGTTCACAATCCCAATTGACCTCTAACCAAATGAAAGCATTCCGGATTCGAATCCATTTTGATTTTAAAAATTAGTAGTAAGGTTATATGGGGTGGCACGAGACTTCATTTCTTAATGATAAGTTAAGTTTTTTATTTATTTTGTAGTTCTTTAAATACGTTAAAATATATTCATATAATGAACAGGATAATCGATCATCCCTTATCATATCTTCTTAAAACTGAGATTTGAATTATTGTCATATTTCTAAGGGTGGTAGTCTAGTAGGATGCACCGTTGTCCCTTTGATCTCCACAGTTTTGCGTGCACCTCCCTCGACGTACAATACGAGAGATGTTTTAAAATCAATATCCGGGTAGCCATAAAACACGAAAGTAAACGTTTGGGACTTCCCAGACTCAATGACACCAGCAAGTGGAATGACATCAATGATTTCATTGGTATTGAACTCCTCTTTAGGGAATGCAGAGTTTTGGTTGTAGAAAGCCAAGTAATTTACCTCATCTTCAGCTTCAAATTCTGCATCTTTTAGTCCCATAAACTCCATCATTCTAGACCTATACATTTTTTCCTCCAGAAATTGGGTGAAGTCTTCGTAATTTGAGTCTCCATTAGGCATTGAGCCACTACCAAGCCCAAGAGCTTGAGCTATTTGGTCCCTGCTTGTTGATTCATGACTTGAGAAACATTTGTGGATTAATTTAGCACAAAATCAGTGATGATGATTTAAAAGTTTCAATTCTTTAATCTTTAATCTCATTCTTACAAAGATCGAGCTCTTCTTTTTTGCGAAGTGATGCTCCTCCGAAGCTGAACTGCTGCAGATTCACCATGTATTGAGTTTTTATGCTTGTATTTCCACAAACGATGTCTCATGGAAGGCTTATAGCTGTCAAACCGAAATTCTTTTGCCCATGCCGGCTCCGGATTTTTCTGAATGTAGGTTGTGCCAGGTTTTATGTACCATTTATAAGTCAAGCAGAATGGGCCAGTGTTCGTAACGTTGATCTGCTCTACGGCTTCCATTCCGTTTGTAAGTGTTCCAAAGTCTATAAAGGTTCGGTCCATGTTCAGTTGTGGGAATCTCACTTCTCCGTGCAATTCCGCAAATTCTGTTCCATACAAACCTTCATAGTGAGCTTCAAGCTTCCCTTCAAACATTACCACTCCAAGTTCTTTGCGTAAGTGCCGACCATCAAATTGAACTCTGAAGTTTAAGGATTTTTGCGTCTCAAACGGATAGGTTGCTTCTTCTGTTGGCGTATCCTCATGTCGCAGGCAGAATGAAAATGGAAACTTTGTTCGAAACTTAACATTTAGAGGTAATGTTCCAACATTTTCAATTTTCAAGGTGTCTGTTTTCAATAAAAGTCATGAATATATTTGTGTAAAAGATGAAGATAATGCGCAAGTCACATAATAAGGTTCAAGTAATGCATTTACCTTCCTTTACATAGCTTTCATGCGTTGGTGTAGCTTCAATAATAAAGTTTATCACTCTTCTAGAGAACTTTAGTCCAGGTGCTTCAAATATTGCAAATAGTTTTGCTTCAAGGATAACGACAGGACGCAAATGAAGATTTGGTGTCTCGTTGGAGGGAATCTTCCTTTGCTTATCTTTATCCTTACGTTTTGCCGATTTTTTCTTGGGGGGAGGTGGAAGTGGGTCTCCTTCCCCTGGGTCTTCCTCAACTTGATGTCCTTTAGTTGCCGGAACATAGCTCCAGAGATTCCAGGTTTCTTCGTAAATCTTTGGTCTATTGAATGTATAAAAATTTCGGTCTTTATATGAATAAATAGTTTAAATCACAATTCTTAGGCTCCAATTGAAGTTGTGTGAATTCCATACGTGATACTGTAGGATGATATTAAAAGCTTGGCAGTACCCCCAGGGGGGAGAACTATTTTCAGTGGGTCGATAAGGAAAGGCGGTCTACCAGCCTGGTTCTTAATTTTTGATTGGTCTTTGTTAGGAGAATCGCGATTTTTTGCCTTCGGTTTTGGCCGCGGTGGTAATGGTGGGTAGAAAGTGTCCTTCTTAACAGGCTGCTTCTTCACCAGCGGTTTACTGTCCCATGGACGATTCGAAGGACCTTTTTCTCCAAAAGGTTTCCATTCAAGTACTCGCGTGTTTACTCCACGATTAGTAATTTCATATTCAAAAGATTTCTCTTGCTTTCTATTTATTAAAGTATTTACATGTATCTAATTTCTAAAAGCGCCTAAAGGGAGTTGACATCTGAAGTGTTTCTTTTTTTAATTCATTACTTACACAAAAATTGTCCCAAATGCAATAGTAGTGTACTTATCGAGGTGTGGATTAAACGACAATGGTGATCCGATGCCTAGTGCTTTCAATCTAACTTCTATTACGTGTTTAATCGGTTCAGTCATTTGTACACGGATTCCAGCGTAATGATAACCAACTTCTTTTAACAGCAGATTAACCATTAGAGTTATTCTGGATTGGGCCGGAAGTATGCCAGTCTCTGGCTCTACCCGCCAGGATTCGCCTTTGTCACTCGGCTCATCTAAGAACTTTTAAAATGTATAAATGCGATTAACATTTTTTTTAATGCGAAGTTTCCTGAGAATGACGCTTTAAGTACACTTACGCAAGAAGATGTATAAGGAAACGTTAATGGAGACGTATTTATTATGTCCACTGACAGTATCTTTTCTTCCAGTACTTCAATTTTTCCAAAATCCACGCTTTTTTGGCTTGCCTCAACTTTTGAGGGAATTGAGTCACATCGTACAGTTAAAGATAGCTGTTTTACATCATTGCCAACTGCATAAAGGCTTTATTTATAATAAATATAAGAGTGAAAATGAAAAGCAAATACGTTTTTTGAAGGTTTAAATGAAACGAAACTTTCCAATGATATAGATAGAGTAGTAAAATGTAATGTTGAGAGTTACTCAAAGTGAGCGACAGCTTCCCCAGATGCAATGCAAACTACTTCAAATGGAATTTTTGTTTCAATCCATGGATCAGCAACACCCACAAATTTGGCAGACTCGATTTTTAAGTGACTTGAAGGCTGGACCATTATAATCGCATTATCATGATATTGCTTATTGTTGCAAACCTACACACCGTATTAAATCATAGCCAGCAAATACATAGTAATTTTTCAATTCATACCTTTTGCACCATGCAATATATCACAGGTAATTCCGAAGGATTTTTTATGATGAATTCCGCCTCATAAGGAAACTGTAAATAGCATTCTTTAAGGTGGACACTTTCTTTGACGGCCTGGAGTGTTGGCACAATTACAAATCCTCGTAGATTAATGGAAGCGACTGTTTTATATGAAGTTTAAAAAATCATTGTAGGGGCAATATGAGATACGTTTTCACACTTGGCTGTCCCCGTTTTCTCTACAGAATAAGCATTTAACAAAATATGACAAGTTACCAGTTTCAACATCATTCCCATCTTCGTCCGTAATCCAACAGTTTAATTTGTTTTTTATTTCGCGCACATGGTTCGGAAACATCGTAAGCTACGAATACAACATTTGGAGCGGAATAATATGCAAACTCCTGTAAAGTCCATCAACATCAATAAAAACTTTTGTACGTATATTTGTTTACCTGGACTTTTTGTAACCCCTTTGGCCTTAGCGTAAACGCCCCAGGATTAATTTT
>JAQIXW010004598.1:0-11365 GCA_034700685.1 Willowsia buskii
GTATGAGTCTTGAAAATCTCTACACTGACTGACAAATATTCAATTAAAACTGATTGTGAGAATTTTGTGGCTGTCTCATGTGCTACCGCATTAGAATCAGTTATAATGGCAACAGCAAGTAGTGTTATAACAAAATAGCATATATTCATTGAACATATTTACTTTCATTATGTTTCTCACATAACATGCATCAAAAGCTGGCCATCATTATGGTTGTCGTGTGTGGTTTTAGCATTTTATCCTTTGTAAAAAATGAAAGTAGTCAAAAACTTTCAATTCATTTGAAGTTATTGCACAAAAATAGCAACAATTTATGAGCCAAGGGTATGTTATGTAATAATATGAAGCTTATAAGCTTCCTTTGTTGAATTTTTGAGGTTTTGAAAAAACTGTAAATGTGATAATAGATACCTTAATTAATTATTAATGATGAGAAAATTATTATCATTACCTGCAGCAAAATGTAAAGCAGTACTCCGTCTTCCTGAATTATCTCTTGCGTTAACATTTCGTGGACTAGCCATTTGCTTAACTCGTCCTAAGTCACCGGCTTTGCAGGCTTCAAATAGGTGCTTCAACTGGTCTTTTGCAGAAATCGGAGTGGAGACACCCGAGTTCGGAGCACTTGAATTAGCACTAATACAAATGGACCCTCCTTGACCAACACTTCCATTACCACCAACAGAGCAATTAGCGTTACCCCCGACCATAATACCGTTTGAACCAGAATTGTTACTGTTGCAATTACTCGACACTCCTGCCACACCACCGCAAGAGTTGCTAATACTGCTGACGATACTCATGTTTCCGGGAGAGGATTCCCGTACTTCCCTTAAAGTACCGTGATTGTGAGCACAACCACCATGGGTGGTCCCACTGCCACCATTAACACAACTGTTTCCTCCCATACATCCGTTATTCCCACTGCCACTAGTACCATTTAAGAGCATGCTGTGGAGGCAAGATAAACTAGTACAGGTGGACGAGGATAAGGTGGAATTTGTTGTGGATGGTCCGCCATAAACTCCAGAATTCGATGTAGCACCAACACCGCTATTATTAATTAGCATCCCGCCTCCTCCTGACATTGATTGAGAACCTCCTCCTGAGGAATGTGAAGGGGGTAGGCCAACAGCACCTGGGATTGAGCGACAAGGACTACTTCCACATTCTGATGGTGTGACCAAGCCATTCCCTCCTCCACAGAGACAGTTGGAGCCAGAACAGTTATTGTTCAGTGATATGCTTCCGTTTGTTGAACCTGGGCAGTTGCAAGAGCAACTTCCTCCACTGTAGTTGAGACCCGAGGTATTTGAGCTGCTTCCTGAGAGTGGAGTACAGGGACAGGACATACTATTGTGACCACAGGAGTATACCGATGCGTTCAAGTGATTGCTACTTCCATCCATCTTAAAGATTTTGGTAAAATATTTACAGTTGAATAAATATTGCGATTCTATTGAATTATGGGTTGACTGACTTATCAATTTAACTTGATTTCATACTTCCGTTTTTATGATAAATTGAGTATTGTTTTCGTATAGCAAAATGTGTTTTGCTCTCGACGATGTTGGACATTAAATGAAGCGTCAAATTGCTTGTGGTTATTTTCCGTGATGAGGATAAACGTATGATGTAATATCGCTTATATCAACAAATTCAGTATATTTTTGTGAAATATAGTGATCTCCTGAGAATAACATTGGGGGTTGAAATATCTTTAAGTTTCAAAGTTACAGAACCACTATTGTGCAGTAAAAAAATTATAGAGCATTATATGTTGAGACTATATTATCATATTAAAGTACATCATTCCATCTAAACACAAAATCTGCACTCATACAATTCATCAGTCTTTTCACTAAAAACTATTTTTGGTTTGTCACAACATCCAGTAATATCGTACTTTGCAAAGAGTAAGATGATTGAAATAAGATTCCTCGTCACACGTGAAGATGATTTCCATTATTTTATGCTTTTATAATTTACTTTTCTACCTACATACTACATACCTTCAAAAGTTAATTCCAAAATTTTTGTAAGCAGTAGGTAGATTTTTAGGTGACACGAATCACGATTTTACGACAAAGAAATATTTTTGGCGAATGAAAAAATGACGCGATGAACATATTAATGTGAGACTTTTTGTGTTTGCAGGTTGTACCCCAACCAAATCAAATTTGCTTATGGGATTTGAGGAAGAATGGATGAGCGATTCCAGCCATGACACATCTTCTCGAATTCTGTCATGATTTCAAAATGGCTGAATATCCCTTATTATGTCGCGTAGTCGTGATTCTTACTAGAGCACTGTATATTATATCGTTTTTAGTGAGAATGTCATTTATGTCTACAAGTTTTCCACATGTGTAGCTTGAGAGTTAATAGGATATTAATAAAAAGTTTCAAGGTATTACCACTCCACTAACTTTACTATTTCATTTATCGACGCACTTTCTTTATTTTCCAATTAATCAGTTATGAAGCGCATCGGTGAATTTTACTGTAGCCGTGTGAAGCATTTCCCGCAATCGCTGCCATTACCAGACATTATTTTAGGCTAGAAGCATTACACGGTACCGAGCTGGTGGGCCAATGAACTTTTTAGTGTTTTCCCTTAGATAGATAATAGTCGTTAATACTCTTGATGTTCGGGATGGTGGTGATTATGCTGTTGATCAGAAAGTGATTGTACAAAACTACTCCAGTAAATGGTCTGATTTGTCATGCTTATATGTACATATACGGGTTTTGATGAATAAGTGGTGACGAGATGACGATACAGCGATGTGGAGCGATTATGATAATGCGTTGTTCTTGAGCAGATGGTCCAAATTGATTGTTGTAATAAAAAGCTGTGATGATTTCAATGAGATCAGTGAATTGTTGAAGGTGGTGGGTGGCTTAAAGAAGAAATGTAGAGATGGTTTCAAATAATTATCATTAAACCCTCTTCTTGCGCTCTCCACCTTAAGTTGTTGCCTGCAAACCATGAAAAAACATACAATACTTTTAGTGCATAAATACTTCATAAGGCAATTTTCATATGTACCGTTTTCTCATAAAGCTAATTTTTTACCCTCCCTTTAACCAAATGATGAGTAAAAGGAAATAAAAATTAATGATTTCGGCTATAAATCCCATGATTACTCCGAGGTTCTTAAAATGTTTGCTTATGAGGCTTATACGTATATTATATTACTAATCCTATAAAGGGTAAGTATTGACGGATCATTCAGGCATAAGACTATAACAATCAGTCTCTTGTTCAACATGCAGGCTTTATCTTCTGCCTCACAGTGATTTTGGTTTTTAGGTTAAGAAGAATGACCTAGCTTTTCGCATGCATAGGCGCAAAATGTGACTTTAAATATGCATACCTTGGGATGCAATGTGAATGTGTTAATTGAGTACGTGTTTTGCCTAATGCGGCGTGGGTGGCATTTCGGGAGGATAAGATCATAATTTTTAAGAGTGCTGATTTTTATTTATATCTGTATAAATAATCGGGAGAATAGAGAATACTGATACATGATTCTTAGCATAAAAAATCGCGAAAATAACTAAGAAAATATAAATACGTGTGAACATGAAAATAAGATAATAATACATTGGAGATACTTTTTAATAAAACAGATAAGTCTGTCTACTGAACATTCTATACTCACGACAGATATGTGCATCATAATAATGCACATGTTTTTTTGCTGTATGATGATAGTAATCAGCGTAATCTTTTGAAACATACATCACAATACAAATCGTAACAAAGCATTACTCTCCTAATTAAAACCCACAGGCGACAATAAAATCAAAGTAGAATAGAGGAGGAAACAAGTTGATTTTTAACCTTTGACTTATACTTCATCTAGTGTGTAACGGGATTTAAAGTATGAACTATATGGCAGGGCTTTTTTTGTTTCTGGCTTTTCACTCATTGTCAGATTACTTTTAAAAATTGCATGCGTACATACAAGAAGGCTTCAATCATCTATAATTATGACGTCCGATGTACGCAGATTCGTTCATAAAAGGTTTTATGTAGTCGTGTTCTACCATCTCTTGTAATTATCAAGCTTGATTTGTGGGTCAATTCTTTAATAACACTGTCATTAGTGTCCTCTGCAGATGGTTATTAATTATTGCTTTTGCTATTCCAGTTCTGTATTTTATGCAGTCAAAATTAAACTCAGTTCTAATCTTTAAAATGCAATGCTCCCGTCACGAGAGCTTATTTCCCAAAACAAGAACAACTACCTTATTATGATTCTATAGATCGATGACTGGAGTATACAAATTATCGCTTTCAAAACTTTTGTTTATTTGATCCCAACTGGAAAATTTGAGAGAGTAAAAATGAAAGAGTTGTCATTTTATACTTCTGTTTAGTTGCATAAATTTTTTATTTTCACTTTCTGAAAATAGCTGCTTAAAGTTCATTTTAGGAGTGTCTGATGAGATGAGGTCTCAAAAGCAAATTCTAGTAATCGAAAACAAAAAAGTGAGAATGAACGCTGCATTAATTGACAAAAACATTGCATCATTATATATACTTTATCAGCAATAGCAAGTGCAAATGTAGTAATAGACAATATTATACAGAAGACAATAGAAGGAAAATGCAGATAATATTGTTTCTTCTTAATCAATACGTGCAACCTGCAAGCTTGACTTCATGCACTACAACCAATCACTTGGTGATTTACTTCGCTGAACCTTACTGATCAATGTTTTATCGCTTTTATGACATGGTTTGGTTGAATTGCTCATTCAAGAAATTTTGTTCTGCTTTGTGCTATGTTCAGTCAGTGAGTTCGGTGAGACGAGAAAAATCGAACTGCAAATTTGATCACAATGATACTATAATGATGAGTATGATTGACTAGATAATCAACTGAGTCGCAAGAGCAAGAAAAATATTTTAGCATAAGCAAAATTATGTACTCCTTATAAAAGTTCACAAACTAAATCGACCAAGCAGATATACGAATTTTGTATTGGCTAAATTTCATTACACACACATTGTTCCCTGGCTGTAGGGGTAAGAATGATGACGATGGTGATAACCAGTAGTATCAAGAACAAAATTTTGCATTCTCACTAAATGACAGGATTTTGAATGAATTGGCAATACCAATATCATTACTAAAACTGCTACTGCATGCGAAGTTTCTACCAGCACTCCCCCTACAACTAAGCGTTATTCGCGAGACGTCACAATGCCAAAAGACGATTTGTGCAGAAAATGTAAATCCAAAAATTACAAGTCTACTCAAATCTGTACACTTCTTTCTCATCGCATTAACAAGCAGCAAATATCATGAGCATCCTATGGCGTTGATGATAATTTGAATTCTACTTTCGAACAACCAACTGCAAAATACATGTTGTATGTGTGCATGCCTCATAGTCATAATTTTATTAGACACTGCTAATCAATCAACGCAACCCTTTTGCTGCATCTTTCTGCACCTTTTTATTCTGAAGTATATATACCTTCATTTTACTTTTCCTTCCCCGTTCCTCAAACATATCTACATGCGGCTATCAAGACAAAACTACTTAACGAGTAAAATGAATGCCAATCTGCATGTCATCATTAATGTCAGCATAAAAATTGTTTCCCCATGTACGTACATATTGTATATATTGTTGTTTTTGATTGCTCAGTAGTGCTGCGATCACGAACGAAAGATGATGCTGATATGTTGACCGAGAAGTAGCAATATTGATGACTATATCGTTCTTCGTCGTTCTTTTCGTAACACTTTTTCCAATGTTTCAGAAATCAATCTCATATGCATCATCTATGCCAGGAATACTATATTCGAGTTCGACAAAAAATAATAAAAGTGGTGGCACACTAAAGGATAAAAATAGGGCAAATATGGCAGTTATGAATGGAGAAAAAACATGTACCGTAAGAATATTATGCGTTTATACAATGCAATATGTATACAAAATGATGACGTTATACAAGCACGATTGTTTATTCTGGTAGTAAGAAATAGGAAGTAAATTATGAATACAGATTTGATGATGATTTGCTATGAAAAGTCTAAAAAGAGCTTACTTTGATTGGTCGTGTCTTTGATTGCAATCGTGGAGGTCGGTGGGAGCAACAAAAACGCTTACATTTAAGGGATGTGTTGTGCTGTGTACTGTATGGCGTTATGAAAACGTACATGTTTACAATCAAATAGGCGTGTGCTCTTCTTTTTCTGACATTTAACTCGAAAGATAACGGGAGGATGATAAGCATATAGAGTTGAGCCAGTGCCATTATTGTTGCATATATCATCATAATGTAATACAAATGATGCTTCAGATGTGAAGCTCATAAAACGAAGAGGTTTGAAACAACAAAGTATTTTTTTGTGCTTTTACGGCAATTTTATAACACACGCAAGAAACAAAAATATGGTGCATTATATAGACACGACCATTTTAATGGATGGGGTTTATATCAATTTATTCCATCTATCTATGAAGACAAAGGTTTTACTGCAAAACCACCTTAGGAAATATTTTACTGGTTTATTTAATGCACGGGCAAATTACATAGCATACTACATCATGATGACATGCTTTCCGAGCTGTGTAGTGTATGCCTACATAGATGCCGATAAATACACAAACATAGTAAAAATATTAATATTCATGAAATATATATGGGCTGAACGTGGTTAGGCCAGGTAATAAAGGAAGACTCGACACATCTATTGACACGTAAATCAATAGACATAAATGCATTTTAATGTGAGAATATAAACATTGTTGGCTATGAATTACAATGTAAAAAACCAGCTTCATAGTACATTATTACTTATTCATTTGCATGAACAAATCTTGACTTTTGTTGATTAAGTTTATTTTATTGTTATGTATATTTTTCAGATCTGTATGATCAGTGATCAGATATCACCTTCAAATCATTTTCTTCTTTAAAATATAAAAGACATGCATGTAATATTTATGGTAAGGAATTATAGTGCGACGGAATGAGCAATGAGCACTATAACAAACAAATTAATGCACTAGACAAAAAATTGGCTACTAGTAACCACCTTCTGATACCTTTTATGACAAAACTATACAGTCATGTCATATCTCTCTGTCAGTGTAGTCATTAAGATTCCACTTTTCATTTGTCAACAACATCCATACTTGTGCAAATGTCTTATAAAAACAAAAGGGAAACGTCAATAATAAGTTTGAATTAAATTAATGATGTTGCTAATAATCCAGTTGAGCGTTATGTTTTGCTCACTCCGTAAAGGAATAAAAATGACTGACTTGAGGAATACATACAATGTGGTTTGAAATTTTAGTAAATGTTTTTGGCTTCAAAATCCTAATATTTTGAAGATTCAAAGATTCATTAATATTAAACATATAAATAAGGTTTCATGTGCATTTGTTGTATCCATATTTTTAAAATGCGTGAATATATAGGTAAGAAATCATAGCAAATTTATTTTTAAGTAATTCACCAGCTTTTGGTGCTAATTTTTTTTGGCTAGCCAAAAAATTTTACGTTGCGCAAGATTTAAAAGCATTTTCAACTTAAAGTATTTGAAATATTTTATGATAAAATTAATTAATATTTTTGGATGATTCTTAAAGCTATAAACCTATGGTTTCCCCGATTCAAGAATTGTTTGCCTAGAAATGTGTATATATATTTAGATAAAATTATGCAATTGCAATAATATTGTTCGTCTCGTCTTGTCTAATAGTATATAAGACGTTTGCTTCTGTGCAAAAATTTCAACTTCAAACAAGATATTCTTCAGGTATACTACTCATTGCTCACATTAAACTGAAGCGGAAAATTTCATGTTTATGTGTCTGCGTAGGTAAGTTTCTTCAATGTGTTTTACAATTTCATATTTTTCCTTAATTTTATATTTTAAAGCAAAAATCACTTGATAGTTATATGTAGTTTTGAAAGCTTCTCATATTTCATTTCATTTATGCTATACCAGTTCATAATTTGCGTGGTTTTGCGTAATTTAGAACTCCGCATGTTTAAAAATATTAACACCCAAAGGAACTAAGGGTGGAAAATATGAAAATTACAGCAATAAGACTAAAAGATTAATGAGTTGACATTCGTCTATAAAACAGCAAGAGTCATCCTCACACGTGTGCGTGCAAGTTGGTTTGTCAAAGTCAAGTGCACTTATAACTACTCCTACATACTGAAAATGGTAATGCGGACCATAATACTCATTGAAAAAACTTTTAAAAACACTTTAAGAGCCGCTTGATCATCATTTTGTTTGATTAGATGGTAGAGAGAAACCAGGAAAACATTAAACTTACTGACAAGACAAGAAAGTCACAAAATGATAACACAGCCTTATTAGCTATGTATTTGTAGCCTCTAATATTTTGCTTTTGTGTACGTTGTTCATGCCAAGTTATTATTTTAAAAACAAGAAGGATTGATTTGGACATGAGTTATGATTTGTCTGTCATGTCAAATCATTCCATGCCATATTTGATACAAGGGCTTAAAATCTGTTTCATGGGGATTTTTTGTTTGCTTGCAACCAAAATCTTTCAGGAAAACTTTGTATATTGGCCAAAACCAGACATGAAGAAAAAACCTCAAGTTTATAGCAAGCTCTTGATAATTACTAATCTCAAATGAATGCTAACAACACAATAATAATAATGATATTATAGTGTAAAAAATTAATCCTTATAGAAAAAGCTTACCTTTCTTTCTTTTGCTATGTAATTACGTCAAATAATTGACTGGCTATACGCTTTTTTTATGTTGAATAAAGATTTTATAATCTTTTCCTTTATGTTTCTTGACTTTGGTTTCGTAAAGTCCCTGCGCTTTTCACGCTGTAGTTGACCTCGGTTTTGACAATGTCGGAAAATGAACGTTTTATGACTGTTGTTATTTTACTTCCATTGTTGATACTGCAGCCACAATCCTCGCCATTCTTAGTGTTACTTCTATACATAGTGGTATTCCAATGCTGTTGGACACCTAAAGGGCTTCTCATGGTCACAACGTTTGCCATATTTGAGTCGAAGAAAGATAACGTTTTTCTTCGTGGTGGTCATCTCAAAAACTTGCAATGATGATGACAATGGCGTGGCGACAGCATCAGCAACACTGGCGCTTGCTCGATTTTTTCTTCAAGATGGCGATGAGGTCTTTTGATAACAACTGCAACACTTTTTAACTAATCGAAGAATTGTTTATAATCGTGTGGTCTTCGTTCAAAGTTATTTCAGAAACTGCCGAAATGAGATGATAATTATGAAAAGTGTGTTTGTGGTGATGGTAGAATGAGCAATTGTTTTATTGAAAACGACATATTCTTTTAAGAAATGATCTCATCATTTTATATCACGACACATAGCGCTTGTTTGCGCATGTTCGTCATAAACGGCAACAGTTTCAGGGTGTATATTTAGCATACAACAACTACTTGTGCGCACTTTGTCACATGTCAATCACTAGAAAATATATCGTTGATAATAAGTATATTACGCGCAGCTATTTGTTGCTTTCGAACATTGTAGTAGATATATTGTCATGTTATGTAGCACTCTGCATGTTTTTCAAACACGAAAAACAACAAGTATGTGATGACGATGTATATAGTGTATTGGTCCTCGTTGTCGCTATGTTTGGCAGACTTCCTAATTCCTGAAAGTTTACAAAAATAGGGGTCTTCATAGTTCAAATTCAATCAATTTTATTACACCAACTACCAACATCGTCTGAAGATCAACAGTGATGATATGGAAGCATAATATAATATTGTTTGTCTGTAGTACAGTGTTTACGATAAAATGGTGAGAAAATCTGATAAAGAAAAATATTGCTTATTTTTATTTTTATTGAACATCTTTAAGTGAGACAAAATGATTTCCCAACATTAGTGGCCAACTATGACACAGACACACGTAGTGAATGGTAAAATTAACCTAGATGCAGGTATTTTTATTTGACCCAGACATGAGACAAATAGGCACTTTATCGGACTCGTCATCAGGTGAAATATGATATTATATGAATATGTTGCCCAATAAAATTAAAATACTGGTATATTGTTAACCATGAATTAATTTACCTATGCAATACCTCATCTAGCTGTGCACTTGCAATTAAAGAAAAGTAATCCCTGTTTTCTGCCGAAAGATGTAGGTACACATATAATCATGACTATGACTGTGACCTCTTAGTTTTGAAACGCATGACATGTATGACACTCTCTACGATGGAATAGTGATTTGCCTGTGCCGTCGCGTGCGCTGAACCAATGTATTTTGAAGACAAGTCAATAATTTTTTTCTTAGCATAATTTTAAGCTAGCACCGTTAGAACAATCACCCCATCAGGCCTGTTTACGCATAGTAGAACTCTAGCTTTTTAAGAATGAACTATAAAATGTACATGTAAAAACATTTAGGAATACAAAATGTGCCGATAACAATCAAAATATGTGCATGTACATGTGCGAGTACATACTAAAATCTCACCTGTGTATAAGTGTTTCCCTTACGTTACTACACATTAAATAATACGAAAATATGTTTCGTTGCATGTAATATAATTATACGATGTTTCGTTCTCGAGTCACTCTAGACTCAAATCACCGTTATTCTAAATGAGGATCGGTGTTTAGTCGCCCAGAAGATAAACAAACTCGTTACACATGCAATGATAGGTACATAATTCATGAAAGGCATAATGAGAACAACATAACGCTCTAGGCTTTGCCGTGTATGATATGATACGAGCTTATCATCATGAGATACGATGGTCGCACACTTTAACTTTCCATAACTCTTAGAACCAAATTAATAAAGAACAAATCTTCTTTCATGAAAAGATTCTAGATGCCATAATATGAGTTTTCACAGTAATCATAGGGAATGGAAAAATAAGATACGATGAAACGAGCGCATATACATAATTATGGCCATCTAGACAAAAATTCCGAAATTGCGACATATGAGGAGATCTTGTTCTGCATCATCCTTTTATATCGAACGTCTCGATTTTGCGTTTTAACAAATTTCCAAACTTTGTTAAATAATAATATTAACTAGGGCCGTTACCGGTTTTTCGAAATATCACCCGATAATTGTTTCTCCCCGTACTACTTAAAATTGGGTATTATATTACGCGAAAAACATCAATTCACAATTCTTTTGCGCAAACACGTTTACTGCTTAGATGAATGGATGGAAACACGCATGCACACAATTTGTACAAAGTACATGTATTTGTGATTGTCTTTAGGCAAAGATTTAAATAATAATTTAATCTTGTGCATTAATGCGCACATTTCTTTTCATTTTCTTAAGTATAAAATTTATTAAAAAG
>JAQIXW010004599.1:0-11364 GCA_034700685.1 Willowsia buskii
TACAGAAGCATTGCAGCTGCCAGTGTATCAATATTTGCACTTTTTATTAGTGTCGCAAACGACACCGCAGGAATAATAGTCCCTGCGACGATCATAAACTGAAGGAGTGCTGCCTGCTGAATTATATTGAGCATGCCAGTGAGAAGTTGAATTTGTCGGAAAATAAGTCCTTGGTCCAAGACTCGAGTAGCTTTCATGCCGAGGGGTCGCTTCCGGAATCTGAAAGATAACAAGTTTTTATTATAAATTCATACAAAATGATTGAAAATAAGGTTTACTTTACAGGTTCAGATTATCCATGAGAATGGCTGGTGTCAGATTTTGAATTGCGGCAAGTCCAAATGCGGACGGTTCTACGCCCACGCTCCACACCCATAAGTTGAACAGGCACACGATCACTTTCACAATAAATTGTAAAATGCCACTTTCTCTCGGAATGATCCAGTACCCGATCAACGACGGTTTCCAAGGGTTCAACCAGTGAATTCCAAACGCAGCACAAGTAGGTAAGAATGCGGATGTAAAGAGACCCAAGTACGTGATGTAGATTGGTATCATTCCGGAAATCCCATGACTTTTCAAATTTTTCAGGGGTTTGCCTTGTTGTGTGTCAAACTTTATCAGACAGTTCAGATACATTGCAATATTTGGTGTTTTTAAATAAACGTAATTGGAATATATGAAGAAGGTTAGCAGAAGCGACACAGCGAAATAGGCAAATATTCTGTTGCTGCTGCTAACATTTTCAGGGTTCATTTGATAAACTTGGATAACCAATATAAACAGGGATACGAAAAAACCAAACTTTTTCATGTAGAACGACTTGTTAGAAATTATTTCTGGCATTTTTAACAAGGCTTTTGGCGCAAGAGGTTCCTTGCTTGGATTTCGGTACCATTCTAAGCGAACGGAATGGAAAGGCCCGGAAAGTTTTTTGTTGGAGTTGTAGATATTGCGAAACTCTGTCATTTTTGATTCTTTACTACTGCAAATAAACTGGTAACTGGTGTCAGGTTTGTGCTAATAAAGAGTGAGGTATAAGTATGTGGGTTGGACTCGACATATTAATGAAAAATTTGGTATTTGTCTGAATCTTATTACTAATTCAAAGACAGTTTATGGAGGAAATATACACAAATTATCTAAGCTCTCGCTTCAAGCTTCGTACGTATCTGGTATGATGGATTTCAGCATGACGGAGGATTTTATTAATTATTCAAAGCTGCTTAATATCTCGTCCGGGGTTAATAACGATACCACATACCATCGTCCCATAGCCACAAAGATGTTAATCTGAAGTGTCGCCTTTTAGATAATAGTGTTTAATTATGTATTTGCTCCCTTTGCTTTATGCCTATACATAACGGACCTCTTATATTCTACCATAATACAAAATATTTACATAAAACAATAATATTTTTATCAATGTTTTTGAAAAAAATGTATTTCGTCTGTTGCAATCACTATTTGTGGTGTAGAAAAAGTAAAAGTATGAAACATGTAGAAATACGTTTCTTTTATAGAAAAGTGGATATTTATTGTTTTAAATGGGCAAGAGATTCTACCATTTTTTTTAGAATGCTGTCAGCATGTTCATGAATCGATATAATGATATATCTCTTTAAGCTTATTTGATTAACATTTTATAAACACGGAAAGCCATATGGAATGTAAACCTGAGCTTATTCATATTGTCGGAAAATCTTTGAAAATTATTTTTCAAAATGAATGATACATCTGGTAGTTTTTCAGTTTATCGTTGTACGCCCACTGATATTTGGACGAACGCTATGCTCCACTATATTTTTTGTAATCATTTGTAAATAATAATAATAATAATAATTTATAAATTCTGAGCAATTTTCTACGAGTCTACAAACATTTTCGACATTTGCTGTCAACTTGTATCTAGCTATCTTTTGGGGTTAAATATATTGCCACATTTTATTAGCGTTCATAAGTTTGTAATTGGGATATACAAACGACTTAATTATTTATGTCATTTAATATCAATATGTGTGTTTCAATTAAAAGCGTCGCTGATAAATAGGTAGAAGCTTTCTTGTTAGAAATCGCTTACCCAACACAGCGAAAGAAAACGGCAAAATTTTTGATACTTACATTTCGTTTCGCATAACCTTAAATAAAATCGGTAGTTCTCTAATCAAATGATCTTCATTGAAGTTTGAATATGCCCAAAAATTGAAAATTTGTAACCGCCATTCATTAAACTTGAATGTTAATAGACTGGTATTATCAACTCATGTTGTCGTGTATTACATGTATAATAATATTATAATAACATAATATATTAAATATATTAATGCAATATATTAAACCATCCAAATCCGGGATAAAGCTGCTACGTTTACACGCTGTTTTGTTGGTTATGCATTGTCTCTCTTTTAATGACGTTTGATTGAATTATGAGTTATACGTATTACATATTATTACAGGATGACAATCGTGTGAGATATGTGTACAAAAATGGTATATGTATTTCTATTAGTTCTGCAGTACTATCCAGAATTTAAAATTAATTGCTCCATACCCATTCCTTGTTATTTCATAATCGAGATTTAATCCTTTCATTTTTAAATACCATTTTTTATACAAATCTTATTGCCGTACATTTATGTTTTGGATATTGTTATCCCAAAACAGGTATTGAATATTGCATAAAGATCTCCATCAAAATTTTCCAATTTCGACTTAAATTACATATATGTAAAAATATCAATCATTATGAATGCTATACTTTCTCCCGGACAGTTTTTGTTATATGAGAGGTGACAGTATACGAAATATAAGAATATTTAACTTATCATCCTCAGTTATCTAAAGCTTTTCTGAAAGCTTATGAGAATAATTTTAGACAGCACACGCTTCCACTTCTCAAAATATTCGTGTTTTTAGAAAAGTTTTTTTTTAAATATTTATTTTCTCTATTCGAGCACACCACTACATTATCCGCTGCTCGGCTGCTTTCTGCGCATAAAATATTATTGCTTTTGCTTTTCGTATATATTACAGCTCGTAACTCTATTGAATGAATTACTAAACAATATATTGTCAATATTTTTAAACGGATAAGGTATATACACTTATTAGTTTATGCAAGCTGGCTTGCTTCTACTCAAAGCCTTCATTTGTCTCCGACAACTTTTAATGAGAGGACTTTAGTCTACAGTGGCAAAGTGATGCGATGTCTAGCCCATAAAACAACTAGGTTTATAAAAAGCAACTTTTTGGGTCTACTTGAGAATTTTTTAGCGAAAAAGGTAAGCCATGGAATATACAGCTTTTATATAAACATATTTAAAACTATCGATACCATTTAATGTAAAGGCGATATTTGTTTAATGAAAACACTTCCAATTTAGAATTGTGATGTATATTGAATTTTGAAGTTTTCCGAGCACTTCCAAATTGCGTTTATTTCCTCTAGGTGTTGCTACGTAAATGGCATTTTTGATTTTCCAGGCCTCACTAGGAGTTCTATTCCAGATTGGAGCCACTTTCGTCGTATCTATTGCCATAACTGCCGTGACACTCATCTGGGAAAAAATAGTTTGTATGTAAGCAATAATTTGCTATTTTACTAATTTTTGTGTAGAAATAGTTTTTTACTTGTAAACATTTACGTTTGACTGGAAACCGTTTTATGAGACCGTAATCCCAAAAAATTACAATGCACAACTAGCTCCATCATTTAAACCACTCGGAAAAAAATGAAAGTTTTGTGCAAAACAATTATAAAATAACAGACGAAGAAAATAGATGAGCGTCTTCTTTTCGTGTGTCATAGCAAATAAGGTAATTAAAAATGTCATGATTGGAAAGTCACACCCAATTTGATAGTACAAAAAACTTTCAGTGACAATAGAAACTGTAAACTGAAAGTGCATTTTGCTTCTTCTTTGTCTACATGATCATACCCATATAAATATGACAGCTCAACTATTACTATGCAATGTTACGACCAACATTTCATTTAGATTTAGAGACTTATCTATGACAATCAGTCCTAAACCGTTTATTTCAAATAATAGCAAAAATTATAATTTCAATTTTTAAGATCTCACTTGGAGTTCATTCAAGGTAGGAACTAATCCTACCTTTCTAACATCAGGATTGAGGCAAGTTATATGTAAGTTGATTTTTATGTTTAGTAGAGTATATCTGTTCATAGTGAGGATAGGATTGGTATCAAAATAACATGGAAAGAAAAAGTGCTGATTTTTGGCAGCCCGCACCACTCTTACTGTTCCCAGACTAGTAAAGCGACGAACTACACACGTGAAAGCTCCGATGACGGGCCATGCATTATAATATATTTATATGCTGATCACTCATTCGTGAAAATATTTCTTTTTGAATGTATTTATGATTTCAATTTTTTCTGCGGCTATAGTCATGAATTTTAATTGCCACTGGTTATATCAGCAATGAACGTGTGACTACCGAAATTGTGCTTGAGAATAGTCTTCTTAGCTGTAATTTAACCTTTTTGGGACACTGCACATTACGAAATTAATTTGATTTAATCAGGGAAGTTTTGGTTTACTTTAATCATTTATGTGACAAAGGTAGTCTAAAACTTGATATTAGATTTGAGCTCTTAAAACGCTCCTTCCTTGCCATATTCTTATATTTCATTTTGCTATTTCATAAGGCTGTAAAGGAAGTAGAAGCACACCTGCTGCTTTTGTGCTCTCAATGTCCTATTATTCAGTATACGAATGAAAGTAACCGGTAGAAGGTTCAAAAAGTAGATTTCCTAGCAGCTCATTGCCCGTCTGCGTCCTTTGTCCCAGTTAATTTTAGTTCCTAGATTATAGTCAAAACTTTATTTTATTAACTGCTACTTTCTAAATACTTTTAAAATGTTTGCTTTTCTAGCAAAGTTACAATATTTATGTGTGAGGAATTAGGAATATATAATATTTGAAGTGGATAACCTTTTCTTTGAAATGCTACCAGAGTTTAAAAGAAAAATTTGTAATATGTAATGCTTCCTGTATTCTGTTTGAAAACATGTAATTAAAGTGAATATCCATGGATTAAATCAATTTTTGATAAATAAATTTTGCACATAATATTCTAATTATATTTGCTTTATACTATAAAGCCATCTAAGCACGGTGTTATAGTTCCAAAAGTACATGTTTTTTGTTATACCATGTCTATTAATTATCAACACACTCAATCAAACCTAAGCTAAATTATTATTAAGTATAATTATATTACAACTTTAAATCGATAAGTTATTTAAGAAACTTAATTTCATTTCTTCCCTTCATTAAGGTTGGAAATTTTGTCTTGAGTTGTCATATTTTCACAACTTTGTTAACTGCACAGAAAATGGAAAATTTACTAGCACAAAAGCTTGTTCAAATACTTGTTCATAGTGGCAGTGAAATATATTCGCTAATTCCCATCAAAGTTGAATTTTCTAACAATACATTTACGGCAAAATTTGAAAGAAAACAACGAAGCCAGTTACTATGGACAGTTCATCTATTTTTTGCAATTGGTTTTACTTCATTTCAGATATATTTCTTTACTTTGCACCATTTTGAGAAGCAATACCTACTTGTAATGATTTTTCACATATTTTTGCTAATTTCGAAGATATCTGCTGGTTTTAGTTTTGTTGTTTTCATTTTAAATACGGAAGAGATTTGTCACTTCCTAAATTACATATTCAAAACCTCTTTAGACTATAATTCAGACATATCTCCCAAAAACCGACTGTTGTTTCTCGCCTTGTGTCTTTGCTCGGTTGGAACAATTTCTGCTTTTACTATAATACATTTTGTTTTAGTTTTCGCTCTTCCTTGTCTCAGCTTTTTGAATACAATGTTTTATGATTCTGAAAACGGCAATAACGCTTGTTATGACGTCGGTGTATTGAATCGTCTTTTTGTTGCCTTTTTTGAAACATTCTTTACATTTCAAACTGGAATTGTTGGATCAGCCAGTTTCTTGGTTGCTATTGTAAGTTTACATAAAATTCGGAGAAGTCTTGAAATATTAAGGTAATTAAATGTATTTTCCTTAATTCGAGTTAGCGTAAAATATCTATTAAAATATTTATATTTCGCTTATTGTTTTCAGGTTTTATGTCAGTGTCACAAAAGGTTATGGGAATTTCACAAACAGATATAAAGTGTGCCAACTCTATCGGCAAAATCAAATATTAGTGATTTTGAGTAACAAATGTTTCCAAACATATTTATGGCCAATGTTTCAATTTCTTGGTGCTGCAGCAAGTATTTCAACTTTGTATCCATTACTGTGTAACGCTATGCGTTACGCTACCACATCTCACCATCCCTATGCACTTTGTGATGTTCAGTGTAATCCAGATCCGGATCCGGATTACACCTATCCACCCCATGCCATGCAGTGAGCTCGAGCCCTCTCACAGTTGGCTATCTACCACACCCAGCTACACTAGCGACGCACCAGAGCAGAGAGTCAGTCTGGTTTTACGAGCACTACCACCACCACGTACTCAGGACAGCAGCAGCAGCAGCAGCCATTTTGATTTTCTTTCATTTCGATTATTTTTGAGTTTTCATTTTTCGTTTCTGATCAAAATAAAATTCACACTTTGTTTTCTCATTATTCTTGGCTGAGTGTTCCTGCAGTGCTCATTTTATTTTGACCATAGCATTGGCTATTCATCAGTAGACGGACGGACCGGACCAGAGATTAGTTTTCATCATCATTATTCATCAGTTATCATATCACCAGCAGTTAGGGCTTTGGTTCATAGTAGCAGTACGCTTCAACTGGCATTTCAGGATCAAATTACTACACTGCTTCAAATATCTATGTTTCTTCTTACAATGTTGATTTGTACAGTTTGTTGCATAATTCTGGATTTGGGAAGTCAAACGATTATTTATTCGAAGGGAATTTTGAAGGATTTGAGGATGTGGGGAGATTGTAAATGGTCTGTTGCATTCTTAAAAAGTTGCCCTCCTGTTGTGCTAAGTGTTGGAGAATTTCATAAAATGGATAGGGAAAGAGCTCCTGCATTCATCAGATTTATTTTGCAACGGACTGTTTTTCTCGTGTTGAAAACAAAAACTGATGTCACATTATAATGTGTTTAGAGATATATGTAATTATATATTATTATAAAGCTACAAGATTCATGTGGAAACCAAGAATAAATAAACATAAATAAACGATAAATACAAAAGTATGTCTGTATATTTTAATCCTAAAAGTTCAATAATAAAATCATGGACAACAGATGTTGTAACATGTTATCAAAAACATTCCTAGAAAACTTTTTTCCTAAAGGGTAAAACCTTCCATATGATAATTTAACTGGCTGCAACGCTGCAGCCTTCTTAACGTCGATTTGATTTGGCAAAGTTTTCCACCTGCAATATTTCTGATTTATTTGTTGTCTTTTGATAACAGGAAGTAAAAGAATTTTCTCTCCTCTCTAGTTACAGCGTAGCACACAAAGAACATATAAATTGTTACATCTAAATGCCCCAAACCACGAATGCATATCCACATTGTTTGAACAAATAAATAGTAAAATATTGTTACTGCCACAAAACAAGCTTTTTGCACTGCCTCCTCGAATACTCCACTAATAATAAACAATATAGTATGATACCGTAAAAAGTCTCTTGTGTTTTTAACTCTTTGACATAAGATAGTAATCAAATCTTGAATATAAATTAGAACACCAATAAAACCCATACATGTATAAATTATTGTTCTAGTTGTCTCCCAAAAACCAGGAATTAGCAGCAAAACACGAATTAAAATAAGCAACCAGGTAACCTCTGTGCTTCGAAATTTTTAATTAAATAGCAAATCCTCAAAAACCCAGTAAGGTCCGTCAAGATCCCAAATCAGACAGGCTATCAAAATCAGATAAGGCACGGCATTCATTACTTGAGCAAAGAAGAAGACGATATCCGGAAATGTCAACGCTTTATTAGGTGTCAGCATTTGTTTGTGGTATTCTAAAATAAACGATATGTATTTGAACATCAATAATATGCACAAAATTTAGATACTAGAAGTTTTGTTTGTGTTGTGAATTACTTTGATAAATTTCATATTCCAAATTTATGTATTCGTTGATTGCTGAAATGCAATATTTTTTGCGTAATTTGTTGATACCATATGCGCTTGCTAAAACTGCACTAAATGAGCAAAATCCTGTTGTTAATATGCTGAAATGTAGAAGTCCAAAATTTTTCCTTTTTAGCACTGGTTGCGTTCCTAAGGTGTATACACATGTGAGCCATAGAATGAATACGACACCGTTCCCAATCCACCAGCAGACCCATTTTTGAAGTTCTTTGGAAATTGAGAGTTTACGTTGTTTTGAATTCCAGATGATAGGTGTTTGGTACATGAATTTGTAAAACTTAAATAACCAGCTTAAAGCTTTCTCTTGGTTTTTAGTAATCATCTTGTATGTTTCAGGATTCAGAAATGACGACAAAGCAGTGAAGTAAAACTGAGCAAAACCGGATGTTTGACATGCAGACTACTGTTAAAGCCAAATATTAGTTTATTCTAAGATTTCAAGGCTAAACCAAATGGAGTTCAATCAAATTAAGAAAAGTATAAATATTAACTTCGAGTCAGGAAAGTAATAATGTTTTTTATACGTTTTTTAAAGAATTTACCCCATCACGACTATCACTCTTAAGCTGAACAATTTTTTAAAAGGTTTTGTATGTACACATAAGAAAGGTTACAAAATTGCGTCATTAAACTTCCTTTAAAAATTTGAAGCATGGTTCCTATGCTGTTAAGCATGCAATACTACTTTGTAACATTGCCAACATACATATGCACAAATTAAATTTGAAGGACAGAATCGCACATGTGCAGTTTAAACAAAAACCTAATTTGCTGAGTTGGATTAGCCATGAGAATTGGGAGCTATTATAGAATCAATACTTCAACATTTTGCTAAAATCATGACTAAAGCAAGTGGCTAATTGTAAGTTATTTTGTAAAAGAGGAAAACGGTAATATTGCGTATTTCGAAAATAACAATAAGTTTTAAGTGCAAGAACATATTATTTCTATACTCATGACTTCATACATAAAACGAACCTAGAATTTATCGAAATAAACGTACTTTTGTGCTTAACAGAATTATTTAGACACTTTCCGGTCTTGCATAAGTTAAGCCCGCTCAAAATTTAAATAACAATATCATAGACAACAAATGTTGTAACATATTGTCAAACACATTCCTAGAGAACGTTTTCCCTAAAGGACAAAAATTTCCATATGATAATTTAATTGGTCTTAAAGCTGCCCCTTTCTTCACATCTATTTGATTTGGCAAACTCTTCCACCTGCAACATTTTTCATTGATTTGCTGCCGCTTATAAACCGGAAGTAACATAATTTTCTCCCCAGTCACGGCCACAGTCGGAAGAAAACATACAATGCCAGAAATTATACTGACTGCATATAAAACAAAAAATATATAAATTGCCACATCCAAATGACCCACCCCACGTACACAAATCCACAAAGTTTGCACAAACAAATAGTAAAAAACTGTAATTGCCACAAAACAAGCTCGTTGCACTGTTTTATCAAATATTCCACTTATAATAAACAATATTGAATGATACCTCAAAAAGTCCCTAGCATTTGTAACTCGTAGACATAAAACAGTTATCAAATTCTGTATTTGCACTAGTACAGCCATATAACCCATACTTGTATAAATAGCAGTTCTTGTAGTTTCCAGAAAACCAGGAAATAGGAAAAATACCCGGACTAAAAGTAGCATCCAAATAATTTTACTGCTTCGATATTTCCGGTCAGATAAAATATCTTCAAGGATCCAGTAAGGTCCATCAAGATCCCAAACTAGACATGCGATTAGAATCAGATAAGGTATAAAATTCATTGCCTGACCGAGAAAGAAGACGACATCCAGAATTGTTGGGGGTTTATTTGGTCTCAAGAAACTTTTGTGATATTCTAAAACAAACAATATATTTATTTTACATAAAATCTTATACAAATATTTTGTATAGTAAATATTTAGTACTTACTTTTGCAGATTTCAAATTCCAAGTTTATATATTCATTAATAGCTGAAATATAATATTTATTGCGTAAAGAGTGGATGCCATACGCACTTGCTAAAACAGCACCAAAAGAACAAAACCCAGTTGTAAATAAGCTGTAATGTAAAATCTCAAAGTTTTCTCGTTTCAGAAATGGTTGCGATCCTAAAATATATACACATTGGCACCAAAGTGAGAACACGAAACCATTTCCGATCCACCAATATATCCATTTTCGGAGTTCTGTGCAGGTTGAGAGTTTGCGTTGTTTGGAATCCCAGTTTAAAGGTGCTTTGTACATAAACTTGTAAAACTTGAGTAACAAACTTAATATTTTCTCTTGGTTTCTGGTGATCATTTTTATAAGTTTATCATGATATTTACGATTTGGAGATAAATCAGGGAGTTGAGCCAGTGGTTATGTCTACTACCTATATGATACAAACGCGAACAAGAACTTCCTTAGAATCCGTATTTAATTTGAGTCAAGTTAATATTCCGGAAATATTTTGCTCAAGGAATGAAATTATATGGTTTATATGAATCATATCAACTTGCACTAGGATGACATATGTCATTATGTACTTAATGCATAATACAAAAATGGTTTAAATTTGTAAACAAAATTTAATACATACCTTTTAAGGCCACATGGAAATATGTAGAGTTTAACATAACAAAACATTTATGGTTAAGTGCTTTTATTTCCAAAATCAAAATAAATTGACTTTACACAACCTTGATTCCATCAACTCACCAATGCCATATAGCCATTTAGATTATTTTAGCGTATGTAGATATCCATACTAATATCTAATAAATTTTCCGTACATTAGATACATATGATTTTTAAAATATAATTTAAAACGCGATAATAATTACTCCAATATTCCAGTAAAAAGAGTCGCTAAATAATCATATAAGTACTACTAGTAACCTTGATGATGACAATGATTTTACGGATGGCCCCATCGGCGTGCTGATCGTTTTTTTGCAGAGCAGCTCAGCTGCTGCTGCTTAAAAGCAATGTAAACAAAACAACAAGTCGGACAGGTAGTCTCTCTCTCATTGCATTTATCAGAGTGCATTCAATTTTTAAAGTTGTAAAGTTTTAATTGTAAAGATGAGTGTTTAAAAGTCAAAATAGTGTGTGCAGTTATATATTTATATAATGGCGGATTACAGCAGTAGTGGTGAAGGTAATTGTTTGATTTGCTGGGAAAATGTGGATTTAAGAGGAAGAAAGGTTGTTAATTTACCGAATGAATTGGGA
>JAQIXW010004600.1:0-11364 GCA_034700685.1 Willowsia buskii
CTTGCAAGTATCAATAGGCTTACTCCTACTGCAAAGTATATGAACAAGGAGCATATAGACAAACTCTTTTCATTAAAAAGTGTGTCTAGAAGAGAGGTAAGCACAATTTGGATTCTCTTTTCATTTGCACCACTTTGCTCGTTGTGAGTGAACAAATTAAAAGGGATGATCTCCTAATTGCATGGTCCAATAATTAGGATTCATCTTGAGGAAAATACGCTTAAAGAGGTAGTTGGTGCTTTGCTGCTGCTTGCGAAGAAGAATTCACAATATGTTAATTCTCTATGAATCAAAGGCATGTCCGCATTTAAAAATAGAAATTAAACTACACTTACAAGTGCGAAAATTGACTTGAGTAGACTGAAAGTTTTTAGCCGAATGAAAGAAAAAGGAAACCACACCACCACCATACAAGTACCATTGAATCAGTGACATGACATGTGTCATCCTCATGTTTTCCTCCTTTTCCCATTTATTGAATTAAATTTAAAGTTATGAATGTGAAAGAAACATTATGTGTTTTGCACTCATGTGCAAGTAGTCTTTGTTTAAGTTGAAAATGGAAAAACTACTACAGGTAATGAGATCACCTATTTGATTTGCAAAGTAATGAAAATAGTACTTTGTGGCCCTGCATTTAGGCAACTCTACTTTCATTTTATCCCATTAAAAGTAAACAAGCGTTTCAAAATTGTTTTTTGAAACGGGCTAGAAACAGGTGCAATCTTTTTCTTTTGTACAGAGAAAACAAGATTATATGGTATACTCGCACAGTTGCTATTTTCACTCGTTTTACCATAATATTTCCCTGTGACTAGTATTCGACGGTTAACTGATATCGAAATTAAAAGTAGGCCGAGTAGCAAAGTCAGTGCATATTATTATTACCACAGTATGCATTCCATTTTATATGGAAAGTAGACATACATCAAGTTAGATGACCAAAGCAATGTAAGTAGCATAATATCACATCATAGCTGATTGCCAATAAAATTGGTAATACAATACCATTCTCGCCAACATCTTTAAAGATAATTATTTTTCCCTTCGGCCTGGCAATTTTCTGCAACAACCTGCAAACGACTATCAGGTGTATTTTTAGAGTCGTCATCTTGATAGTTATTGTTACCATCATCAGTCAAGTGGTATATAATCAATACCATTATCTGTGTGAGACCCCCAGCCACCAGAGATCTGTGAGAATCTCGCTCTTTTGCATCTTCTCTATATGCATTTCACTTCTCGTAATGAATTATTGGCATGAATGGCCAAGATTTTGTTGAGTTCGCATATGTGTGCTTGCTCATCACTTCTGTTGGTCAACGAAAATAGTAACAATGTATTATTACCCCTGATGGAACTGAACGCACGTAACACTAGACAATAATAGGAAAAACAAAAAATGAAATTGTAAAATTACAAAGTGAGCTCGTTTGACAAGATGAGTGATTAGTTGAGGTTTTATTCAACCCGCATTCGACACACTAAAAGCCTCAGGTTAAAACGCCATGGCTGGGCTGGCATCCTTCTAAAAAGTATCCGTTTTTATTCTATCTAAATATATATATTTGACTCGCTTTCTGACATAGAAATGCCCCTTTAGATACCCACCATCGAGCAGAGGATGAACAAACTAACAAGAAAAAATAATTGCATTTTCAAAGTGAAAATATAAAGTTAGTTCATCGTTAATGATTAAAGTATGAGAGGATATTTTTTTATAGATTTGCATGGCTCTTTTAATCTACACCGACTACACTCTACATGCATATTATCATCATATCATGGTCAATTGTCCATTTGGAAAATGAATGTCACCTGCGGCTCCACACGTACAAATCTCAATCTTCTTCTCTAGGCCCATTTTCTTTCTGTTCCCATTCATCTGATTTCTTTTTTCGTTTTGATTCTATTCTTTGAGTCGACTCTTCCTGTTGTTGTTATGCGTGTGAATGACTTGCTTCAGGCATTTAATGACGGTTTTGAATGCGAATGACAATGATTTTTTGATGACCCATCCCAATGAGCCATTGTAGTTTGACTATAAAATAAATTTGCATGATAACAGGTGTATATGACCAAACATGGAATATCTGGGTCGTACCGTACGACATCATTGCCTTATTATTACTTACAATACTACTACTGACCAAATAAACGATTTATTAGGAGAGATTTTCTTTTTTCTCTCAGGTTTCCCCGTCAAAGGAAGTAGCAGCAGCAGGTGTAAGAAACTCATCATGAGAAAATTTCTGGCATTTTGTACCTCTGGTCTGGCTCTACTGCAGATCATAGGTAGTAGTTGGGCCGCTGTCACAGTAAATGGGGAACCGGTAAAGTCCACCCTGCATCCGGTGCATCATGTTGGAATGCAAGTGGATCAAATGGAGGCAAGGTCTTCCTTTGCCCCAACAACAACTAGCAATGCTGCATCGGTCAATTTGGCTGGCAATGGAGCAAACGGGATCAATGTTGTCAGTCCGGTAGCCTCCATTTCCAGGTCAGGTCAAGTAATATATGCTCAAAATCGGGATTCCTATGCACAAGCGGCAGCGTCTGCTGGCTACCAAAATGCGGGTGGAAGCTCAAGTGGAACGAGTGCAGGTAGTTATGCAGCTCCAGCACAGTCGTCCTCCACCTACGGGGTGCCAAATCAGCAGCAACCACAGGGCTCCATGACATACTACTATTACCATTATCCCGCTGCTGCACAGCAATATGGAGGAGATCCAACTGGTAAATATCCACCACGCTTTGTTAACCATGAATTTCAAATAGTACCCATTCACCCACCTATTCTGTCGTAAAAATGCACCTTCATTAAAAATTTGCAGGCTATTCGGATGATGATGGCTTTGGTCTCGATGGAGCTGGCCTTGGTGGCCTTGCCGGTTTGTTTGGATTGAAAGGTCTTAAAGGGTTAGGAGGCTTGGGATTATTGGCGCTGTTCAAATTATTGAAGCCGCTGTTGCTCCCCTTGTTGTTACCACTTTTACTTCTTTTACCATTGCTTCTGTTGTTCATTCCCGTACCGGTTATCACGATACCCTCTGGAAGATCTTCGGAGGGAGGAGCCTCTGTAGCTTCTCTAGTTACTGAAAAGGTGTATAGTTCCATTCAAACAGCTCAAGATGTTTTATCAAGTGGACAATGCATTGAGAGACTCGCTTGTGAAATAAGTCGCAAAAGCCATGGGAGTACAATTGACAAAATGATGACTGGGTAATAATATGATCTTTTATAGTAATTAAATATATAATTTCTAAAGAAGAAAGTGAAAGTATTTTTTCTGCAAGTATTGACTTGTGTGATGTTTTTGAAAATATTTGAATAGAGTGTTCGATAAGGCAGAAGGGTACTTGTCCAAAAAGTGGAGAAGGGCAGCACGTGCTTACATTGACTCTGGCTTCCATCCAGAGTCCCACTTCAAATGTGCCAAATTTACGTGTGATGTCTACAAGACAGAGAGGGCCAGTTCGTCTAAAGTGGATCAGTCGCCTCCGGAATCTTTAAATGAAGCTACTCCTAAAAAGAATAAATATTCCAAAAAACAATAATTTTTGGAATTCAACATGATTTTTCCGCTAGACTGACTTTTGAACTTAACGCAAAGAAACGTACTAAAACGTCTGTGACAAACTATAAAATACAATAGACAGAGAAATTGACTGGACGAAAACTACAGAGCCAAGTGAAACATACATAAAAAATTACCTTCAGAGAGGACAGACAAATGACACTTCACATCGTAACGTCACTTCACAACTGGTTTAAACATTTTTAACGAGTTCACACAGATGTGTGCACCTGTCATTCGTCGTTGATTATAATAGCTAATGTGGTTAATTAGGAAAATAATGTCAACTTGAAGATGATATTCGTACAACAGCTCGGACGCTTACATTGCACATTTTCAGATCAATATACTTAAGCGTTCTCATAAGACTTGAGTCATTGATCAACAATGCCGGTGATTCAAATTATTATGCAGAGTCAGTTTTACGACTAGGTTTTAACTGCTGTCATAAAAGTGGGCACAATTACAGTTAGCTTGTTTATGTGAATCCGGTATAAGATTAATTTCCCCTCTTCATTTTAAGTAGTTGGAGGAGTACTCGATCTGGTATATATAACAACACTATCGATGGTTTCGTTTACTAGTTAGGATTGTGAAATACCTTCTAATTTGGATTATCAAAAAAAAGAGACTTTACCTTGCTATTAACCTGCTTACCTGTCGAATGAATTTAACTGCTTGAAAGAGAAAATAGGCACTATTATTGAAGCTATAGCATGTGTCCATTTTGCCACACTCAAAATATTTTTCTATTTAAAAATGAACTTTCTAGCAATCACTATATCCGTACTCACCGGGAATATCTTCAAATACAGTTAGAAATTTAAAATATTCAATCTAAAGCACAGATACCGGTTTTAAACTTGGAAAAATTACGAATTTTATTGCTTATTAAATTTAAAATTTTTATTGCGTTTATGTATGAGCCATCTGTCGGGTGTGCCATGGCATAGCCTTTTCACTTGCCGCTACAAAAGGCGTTTTCTAAACTCCGCAGTGAATACAATTTAAATTATTAAGTAAAATTTCACTAAGAAAGCAGTTAAAGGGGTTGTTGATTGGAAGTGATCCAACTGTAGACTGAAACGATAAATCGGTCCTTGTCCCCTTTACTTGTATTTTAAGGAAGGAAAATTAGTATGCAGATTGCACACAATAAGAATCCACCTGGCGTATGAGATTGTGGGTCACCAGTACTTTATTATGAAGCCGCTGCTAGCAAGCTTAAAACTGGGAATGTCAAAAGTCAAAAGCATTGTTTATTCTGATGCCCGACTGCTGCGTATGCAAAAATATATAATGTTATATCGGATGTGCACAAAAAATACCACATGGAGAGTATTTAATTATTAGGTCAGTACAAGAACAGTAAGCAGCGGTAGCGACAGTATCAGTTACTCTAAGAGATCAAAAAAGAACGGTTGACGTGTGTGACATGACAATGACAGCTCATCAAATAAGCCAGCCGATGAATTCCGCCATAGTCATCCTCCCTGAATACGAAATGAGCGTAGGAGGAGGAGGAAGGAATGCTTGTGAAATGACAATGAGGAAAAGTAAAAAGGAATTTGCACGGAAAGTGACCAGCCCCAGCGAAACCGGATGAGTTGACGCCTTTCCACATCATTCTGATTTCATCATTCTCCTCTCTCCTTCACCTGTGTCGAATCGAATTATAGCACAGTGTTAACGACCACATAGTCACAGGCGAACAAGTGAGCAGGTGAGTTATCGTTTTCTCTACTAATTGTGAGTAATATATTAGTGTACATAGGTGTACATGATGCGTAAAAATGTTTACATAGAAAATCAATGAGTCAGTAAAAAGATCATTGTCATTACCCGGCCGGATGTAGCCATTTTTATAGTTTGAAATAGAATAATAATAATAGCAACAAACAATTGGAGAGAAATCTCTAAAAGACCAGTGCAAACGTAATGTATTCAAATGAGCTTGACCTTTTCAAATGAATCTGATATAGGATGTTTATAGCTTATTATGACGACACTGGTGGTGGCCAAATGATGACAATGAGCTTGAGTGAGCAAAAAGCAATGAAGCAGATCACAATCTCTCTCTCCTTTTCTATTTTCTTCGTATGTATGCCCACATTCCTCATTATCGTTTGATTTCATTGATGAATCGTAATGTCTGTCTTTCCCTCCTTCTCCCCGTCTATATGCGTACACTTTTCCTCCTCCTTTTCAGTTTATTATTATTAACAAGGTAGCCGTCATAGTAGGAATTAACAAATAAACAATACGAAAAAGAGAGAACATTAAAATAGGATGCTCTGCACTTTTTCGACAAGATAGATAGTAATCACATGGTTTTTGAATGTTGTTGCCTGCCTGTCTCTTGTTTCTCTTTCGAATTTATTATTATCATTATTCCCATTTGAATGAGCACAGGGACCAACAAAAAACGACGACCAACGAGACAACACACACGGGAGATACCAAAACGACGACAACAATGATGAGGACTGCGAGACGAATACGAATTAAGAGGAAGACCATCCGTCGACCATGTACCATACCACCGACCGACAGAAATTCAATTAACCTTTACGAGCTTCTACTATTTCTCCCTACCTTTCTCTCTTTCCTTCTATCTGCCGTTGCTGTTTGTTGGTATTAAGACGATGGTGCTCAAAAATAGCATTGCAATAATCACTGTAATAACAACATCAACAAACCTTAATATTTTTTTTACGAAGGTGGTGTTGTGGTACACTTTCAAAAGGCAGTTGTACCATATCATGATATGATGAGGATGATGATGGTGAGATAACCCTAAAATTCTTTGAGCAGATATAAAAGAAATGTGGGTTCCCTTTCTGTCGAGCAAACACACAGAACATCAAGCACGGCTAGGAGGGCTCCTCAACAGCAAACATCAAAAGACCAAAAAAAACGGGTATCCGTTAAAAATAGTCAAAGAAAAAGTGGTGTCACCGTTCAAGATTTTTGAATGGGAACGATGGGGAAGGTTGGAGCAGTGGTGTTGTTAGGAGTGGTGGCAGTTTGTTTAGGAGACAAAGATCCGACCCTTTCACTACGACCACCGTCATCATCCTCACCCGTGTTTTCCAGCAGTATTGACTCTATTCCGGTTCATAGCGCCAGCACTCACCAGCACAATGTTTACGCTAAAAGGCCAAACTCTTTGCATTCTTCAGCCTCTGCGTCTGCGGGTGGAAGTGTCTCCGCTTCTTCCAGTGATCAAGTTACCTCCGGTGGAAGAAATAACAATGCATGGAATACACCAGCAAATACGTTTGGCTTTGACTTTAATGGAGGTGGTGGTGGCGACGTAAGCGGTGTTGGTGCTTCATCGGTAAGAAATCCCGAAATTTCCCACATGCATCATTTATACCATATAAAGTGTACAAAATGTGTAACTCCCTATTAAATTGTGCAAACTTCTGTTCATCTGTTCTAGCACTCTGCGTCTTCATCCGCCAATGGGGGTTACTATGAACATCCACCAGCCCAAACTGTGTCATCATCCTCCCCGTCCGACTCATACAGTCCCTCAAGTGGAAGTGGAACCCAAGGTCCTTCCTATGCTTACTATTACCAGCACTATCCCAGTTCAGCTGGATCCAGCCATGGTTGGTCTGCAGGAGAAGATAGTGGAGGGATTTTAGGGGATTTATCTCTACCAGGTCTTCAACTACCAGGTCTTGGTGGTGCTGGAGGTGGTCTCACAGGACTGGGAGGTGGGGTTGGCGTTCTCAAAGTTCTTAAAGTTCTTGCAAAGGGAGTTTTAGTCTTAAAACCATTTTTGATCTTGGGCCTTTTGCTCCTTATTGCTGTGCCTGTTCTATTTCTCCTTCTTCCAATACCAATCATTACAATTACTGGCCAGCCTTCCTTATTGCGTGCTGCTCGATCCTCTCCATACACATCCTACCTTACTGACCTCACTGGAAAAGTTTTGACTGCTGAAGAGTGTTTAGAGAGAATTATTTGCAAGATGCCCCATGTACCAGAAAAGTATCAAACTAGAGCAAAACTCTTCTGGGATGAGTATGGTAGCAAAGTGTTGTCTAACGGAAGGGTATCAAGAGGTCTCAATGCATATTTTGAGTCGTCCTCCCAAAAGAATAAAAATCTCAAGTGTGACCAGCGTTTCAAATGCTCCAACAAACACCTTTAACCAATTTAATAATAATCATAAGTAAATTATTTTACACTGAATGACTGTTTGACATTAGACAATCACGACATGGACGGACTAAAAAACTGACAAAGGAAGCAATACTTCCACATAACAAGTTTACAGGCTTGATGGATAGATCAGATTTGTAAACAGTAACAGGTTTGCTCACAACCACAACTCAAGACATTTTATTACGCTTACTTAACAATACATGACAAGGACTTGAGGTACAAATCGTAACGAACTTAAAAAAACGGAAAGTGAGACTTATGTGAAATTTTTACATAAATTAGTTTATTGATACACACTACACTATGTACAGTTTTCTTCTTTCACATTTGCAAGTGGGACACAACGATAATAATATATAGACAAAAGCGTGAGGTTATTTTTTGACTGTGATCTTCATTGAAGTGTAGGTAGGCCATACTTGACTATTAAACTATCCAACTATTTATATAAAACACATTACGTATGCATAGACTAATACTTCCTGCTCTAGCGACTGATACTATACTATCTTTTTTTACTATTACATGCCTTAGTACACGTCTGATATTAACTTACAGTATGAACACAAAACTTATAACGACTCGACCTTATCAATTGAGCTATTACAATTTTATAGAGACTGGTAAACTTGGGACCTATATTAGGCTATTTGTATTGTATTAATAATTAGTATTCAGGAGATGACTTACTGCAACACAACGATTAACGGTTTTTATGAACCCGACAACTGCAACAGTAGTGTAACAGTTTTTACATTGACAGTGATGAATCTGACCTCAACATAACACAATTGACTTACTGAAAGTAAACCAACTGTTTAATTTTAGATTTTAAACCTATTTTTATATTTATATTTATAGACACATATATAATTTTATTTTGAGTTCTTGTTAAATAAGAAAGCAGATTGCGGGCTAATCAATTTGTTTTTTTTTTATAGTAAATACCTATTTATTCCCATTATAATAAAGGTGTTTTTGTTAATTATATACATAGTTTATACTCTTTTTCAAGTTGTAATAATTTTATGGAAGATTTTATTTATGGATTTGATTTTATTTTCGTTACCAAACGTATTATGATTATTAATTTTGTGTCAAGTAGGATAAAGTCTATGAAATGGAGTGAAATAAAAGTATGAACTCTAATGCAATGTTGCCCTTTGTTCAACTTGGTTTAATTTTACAATATATCCTATATCCTAAAATAATCATGGAGACTCCTTTCCATCAAAATTCATGAAGATGCTATTCATAGCTTATCTCAGAGAGTTGGAATAATGTTAAAACTCTCAAGTTTATTTTTTTTCACAAAGTAACCTTTTATTAGTTAGATTCAATCATCAGATTCATATTTCATCAATCACTTTTGGGACCGTAATAAACTTTGAGCGAGATGCCTGGTACTGGATATGATACAACGACTACATACGGTACATCCGCAACCGCCACAGATACAGAAGCTTCTGGGGCTGATGATCTTCTTGGGGACTTGGTGCGTAGACTACAATGAAATCAGGATTTTACTAATTGGTCATTTCAACTTGACTGGTTTCCAACCTTGATAGTAATAGGCATTGCATAAATTTTAGGATAATGAGGAAGAGGATGAAGATTTGATCACTGGAGTAACTCAACAAAATAAACGTATCGTTTTAACCAAGCAAACACCAATTTTGGTGGCATTTTGTTTTGTTACCGTAAGGCTATCATAAACCAATTTCCACAAAAAATGTCAAGTACAATGTTCTATGAGCCACGACAGCTTTCACATTTTTAGTGTTTGAGTATCTTTGCTGTTGTATACATACTTGCCATTCACCTGGAACAGTACGATTATCCACCTACACTGAACAGCAATGAATCTCTTCGCGACACTATTTACTCATTGATCGTGTTAACAATAGTCACTCCCATAGGCTTTATTATCTTAAATTTTCGGATAACTAACCTTCTAATTGGTTTGCTTGTAAGTAACAAACAATTTTCAACATGCCGACACATTGCAAATATGTAAACGGACCGAGCGATTCATACATGAATATTTTTTGTGTTCAAACGCTTTTAGTATTTGTTTCTTTTCGTCCTCTGTCTTATTTTCCCGGCGAAGGGGTTTGCTGAAGCAATATATTCACTGACACAAGATCGCGAGAATAATATTCATCAGTATTCAAAGAATCCAAACTTTGACCATACACTCCACAATTTCTGGGCAGCTTTCCAGGTCCAACATGTAATTTCGTTTTTATTAAAATATCTGACTCGCGATCTACATAAGAGAGACTCAAATTGAGTATTATTTTAAAATATAATAATGAATGACATTTAATCCGCAAGAAAAGCCTTTAATCCCTTAGTAAATTAGTGAGCAGTTTTATTTAACATTTTCTCCCAGAGCTGTTGCGGCACAAAAGAAATAGATAGAGTTGAAGACTGGTCATACTTCTTAAACTCAACCGATCTTCCAGCATCCTGTTGCACGGAAAAGCAACATAACTATGCAAAATCTCTTAAACTTGGGGCAAACCATGACATTGCAGGGCATGTATACACACATCGAGACTCTTCAAAACGACACAAGCCGGAACTAGACGCAACTAGTAGCTATTGTGGAAGGGGCCTTGCCAGGACTAGAACTCGGGCGGTTACGACGAACAGGACCTTACTATTCAAACGAGTATTTAGTGGCTTCTTTATCTCCCTCACAAAAAGCGAACGAATAAAAATGTCTGAGAAGCTGCAAATGCCAAAGTTTCTAGACAATCCTGACAGCACTCTCGTAGAAATATTGGATGTGGTGCAAGGAGCAATCGTAGATATAGACGCTGTAAACACATTTAAGAAAATATGGAAAAACTTTTACATTGACAGTGTTTGTAATACTGAGGATGACATTAGACAGTATGATGGCACCCAGCCCAATCAAGGAATTAGCGGTAAATATTGCGCGATCAAAGCTTATGATTTCGATAATGATATTGCCTATCCTGCCGATATGGATCATACCACACCGATTGAGACTGTTGGCGTTATTAAGGATTTAACTAAAGCAAAGGATGCATGCAAAGAAGGATGGAAGTCGTATGCACTGGATGCGAAAAGCAAAGCGAAAAATTTAACACTTCTACCTGACGCTGACCAGTACTGTGACGCTCAACTTACCAAGTCTCGGCAAAATGCAACAACAATTGGTAGGGAGCTTTTGCTCCAACTCGACTATTTGACATCGTATATTTATGAAGTAGGAAAGCCAAAAAAGAACGCACTTCCAGTAAAGAAAAAAACATGGATGTTATGGCCGATTCCAACACGTTACGACCGACAAGAAGTGTATCCGTGTAAGCGTAATTTCTCCTCCATGACTTCTCTCATAATAATTGTCAGGCTTTGATGTATTTTTTAAGATAATTATTTCTTTTAAATATCAGATAAGTTAAATGCAAACTATAAGAGAGATCCAGAAACGGGCTCGACAAAAGTAAAAATCATTAATGCTACTTGCTAATATACATATTCCAGACCATAGACATGTATCATGTGTAATGTGTATTATTGATTTTCCAGGATCCAAAACATACAAAGAAAATGTATTACTTTAGTCGTGGGAT